>JABSMR010002320.1:0-12104 GCA_018902295.1 Dusona sp. PSUC_FEM 10030013 | reverse complement strand
CTTCACTAACTTCCTGTTCCAGTTCCTGTGAGACCGCCCGGAGTGTTGGCCACTGCCACTTTTTCCTAATGCACTAGTGTATCGAATTTGCACGAGGGCCAAGGGAAACTGTGGAAAACCCGACCGGTACAGGCGGCTATATATTTTTACTGAGTTTCACGAAAAAAAACTGCCTCCCACTCAACGACCGATGCGCGAGCTGGTCCATGGTTAAGCGGTCACCCAACCAAGTACTGACCTCTCCCGAGACCGTGCACCCATCACTGTCGGTTTAGTTCGGAGTAATTTCTGTTTTTTTTTACGGAGTAAAAATTACTGCAAAAAAAGAGGAGTAATAAAACGTTTCAATTCATGGTTGTCTATAAGAATATATCATAATGCGAGATAGGTATGATCAGCGATCTTTCGTTCGGTTGATACGTAGTATTTTGTTTTATGAGCACACGTTCCTTATATTCAACGTGTCCAGTGCATATATAAGCGCATTTTGTTGCATTACCTGTGGACGGTGTCACCGTTCTATCGACGTCACGAAATATCGCTCACGCCTCTGCGAGGCTCGAGTGCTCTTTCGAAAGACAAGCCTCATTTATTTTTTCTCTGCATATAGCGATACATAGATATAAATAAATATATAAAAGTTATTTACGTGATTACACAGTAACACTTATACTGCGATTATAAATGTGTGGTACATATCGTTACCTCCATAGTTAGCTGGGCTTAAAGTACAGTATACAACGAGATTTATAGCGGCTCATGATTATATTTGCCTCGTTCGCAAACTACAGACATTTCCGATCTCATTGAGATCGCTATATAGCAGACACTTCAATAATGATTTTTCGATTATGTCTCTCCTCGTTCACAGATCTGTGTAATCTCCTGAGAATATTAATAGCAATGATTATAAATTCCATACGTCGACCTACAGTCGTGGAGGCTTTTTTCAAACATTTTTTTTTTTTCATTTTCATTTTTGGACACTATTTGCTCTTGGCTAGTGTAACGAAGGAATAAAATGATTAGGAATTCGCGAGAGGAGCGTTATTGCACGGACATATTTGCTCCTTGCTTCGTGCCTTGTACTGTTTTTTCTTTTATTCTTTTTTTTTTCGTTGGGTTAATGCTGCTGTATGCTCGTGGAGGCGCTGGCTGGGAACTCGACTCCAGAGTCTCGTCCTTGACCGGGTCTATCGTGTGACCGATCTTTGCGCATCACAATGCCCGACGCTTCGTTTTTTTCTGCCTCCCTGCTCCCCCGCCCCTTCACTTTTACCTCCACCACCTTTTCTCGTACGACTCACATGCCTTTTTGTTTCCGTTTCGACACAACATGTGCAACCCTTTTTCTATGGAAATAGATGGAAAAATTGAGGTTTCACATTCGATAAATGTACGTCTCATTTATTTTAAGTGCATCATCATTGTTCGTAGTCTGACTGGTTTAAGACCGGTTTCGGGTCTGAATTAACCCGAAATCGATATGCTGTTCGGAAAATATTAATATTCATGATCCGTGTTGATAGAAAATAGAAGATTTTTTATGAATTTGTGATTCTGTAACTAATGGAAATTTTGTTCTCTTCTGTTCCAGGTGAGTTGCGGATTTTAATCGTCCAATATAAGTCTTCCGTAGTGAGTGCCAAAAAAAATATTCTCACGAAGCTATAGATTCGACATAATTTGAACGAAAAACAAGAGAAAAGTTGCAAATCATGTAAATATATTAGTTTTTATAAAATTAACATCGTATGAGAAAATCAGACTGAATAATAGTCAAAGGAATGTCCGGAAGACCCATCGACGTCCCTGAAAATTATGTCATTCAATGGTTCGAGGAAACAAACGGTTGCGAGAGCAAAAGCAACGTAATAAAGAGATTACTACAAATCGTTGCAATCGTTAAAGAGACAATTTAAAATGGGTAATACAAGAAAATGCGTTCTCGTTCCTAGAAGTTTGTATATAACTCGTGTTTTCCTTTCATCGAGTTATTTTCCACGCTTTATCGATCTATGTACAGAGAAGTTTAGTACAGTTGCTATTGAAGTCGAGTAGCATTAACAGGTAGGAGCATAAAATATGAGAGCCACTGGTCTATACTCAGCAGTTTAAATAGTGGGAGTACACTCCTCGAAGTAGTACGAAGAGTCCGAGTACCATATATACACTATTACATGTATTTACATGGATATATATATATATATTTGTATATAAGTAGTAAAGCGGAGGGAGCGCTCTGAGACAATGGAGCATTAAAGCAACGGCGTGGTTTTCTAGACAGGAAATTACAGGGATCACGCGGAGATTGACAGAAAAACGACTCGGCAAACGCGTTTTGTGCTAGCTCTCGCGAGTCAGATATCCTCGTACTATAACACACATACATGAAAACACGGTATGCATGCATAGAAAAAAAAACGAGCGACAATGAGATCCTAAACGGTTCGCAAGTGCGAGCTGAGTAAAAAATTACAAGTGTGAGATTCAATTCTCGATTAGTCCCTCTTTGCTTGTTTCCATCCACAGGGCTCTTGGCCATCGTTTGAGGGAACGTTTTTTCCTGCTCCTTACACGATAGCTGATATAGATTTCGCACATGACTCACTTTTGCCAGCGAATTTGTATGCAAAAACATCTGGAAAAGCCTCTACAGATCCTTTTTGACTGTAACTCAATTGGATATTCAAAAGTGTCAAGTTTTTTTCTCAAATTCTCTAGAAAGCATATTTTGATATTTTTAAAAACAGCTCCGGTTATAACGACACATGAGCATTATTAAGTATGACACGAAATTAGGCGAAAATTAGGAGCAGCTTCTTTACAGTATCGCGAGACCCTAGCGACTCTGTCGATTTTGCGTAAATACGAGCTTTGCTACCGGGTGATGAACATTTCGACTAAGTCACGAGCGAAACGTTAATTCCCTACGGTTCAAAAAACAAAGTAAATTTCAAAATATCGAGCTTTGTTATTGTTGCACTCTGAATTACGCCAAATGACAAGAAAACCAAATATCATTTTGAACCTTGTTTTTATTTTTCATTTTGTTTTCAACTATTTACTCATGGACCATCGTTTTTTTCACTTTCTTCATATACGTAGGTACGTGTGTCTATTTCTAAAGAAACATTAGATGTACGAACGTGAGGTCATTTCCGAAGATGGACCCACGATCCTGCGCCGATATTTCAATTCCGTGGCAAAAGAAAGAAAAGGAGAAGCTCGTGCGATGTTACCCTGGAGGATACACATGGTTTACGTGGTTTCAGAATGCCTGCTATAGTTTGTCCAAGGCCTTTTCCTTTCTCGCCAACGATGGGAAGCCACGAACAATACACTCTAAATTTTGTCATTTTTCTTCGTCTTATTTTCGTTAGTCTCTCACAGTAAAACGCTGAGATATTGAAACCCTTAGGCACAAAAATAATGAAAAAACAAACGTGATAAAAAAAAAAGCAAATTTAACGATTTTCATTTCGAAATAAGATCAAATAATTCCCAGGGAGTCTCCGATGAACAATGGTTGTAAATGTTCAACATTTTATCGTCAATTTATCGCAGATCTTCTAAAGAAAAATTGCCGATTTTCCCACCGGGATAATCTAGAAGAACGCGATAATTATTTTCGCAAATATTTAGAGAACCATACGTATGATGTCGGGTGTTTTCTCGTTGGACTCGGACACACCTGACGCATTTACTGATCTCTGGTCGTGCGCATGGCTCGTGCGAGACGAATCATTCACGGACGCTGTGGATTCCTATGGATACACACGTATACTAGAAGAGATAAAAGATGAGATGCATCGAGGAGAGTCGCCAGAACGATGTTCACAACGGATCTTCCTGGACCACGAGTTTGAAGATATATATATGGCGAGTATACACACGGCGTGACCATAATAAATTCACGAGCGTGGACGTAGGGATGCACCGTTGTCGAAGGTGCCCATTTATATACATAGGTGTGCGATTGAGCGAGAGGATGAACAAGCTACGCTCGTAGCTTCTTCGTCCTTTCTCCGTTTCTCTAAATCGCAATTTTTCTAATCCTTTCGAAAATCAAGAAAACGTGAGACTGTAAATATCTTCATATATGTGTTTATATATACGGATATGTATATATATGTGTTTAGGAATCTTATAAAGACATATATATTGCTAGTTTACTAACACAGGGCTAATAAAGCCGGAAAGAAGGATCTCTCTCGGTGGATATCAAACAGGATATTGGCAACATTAAGTATAAACGCGGCTCGCGACCTAGAGATTTATGTTCGTCGTGCCGTACAGATTGAGAGAGAAAGAGAGAGAGAAAAAGAGTCAAAAGGGCTGCTAAGATTGAGATAAAGCAAAAGCGAGAAAGAAGAGACGAAGAAGGAATGAAAATGCGCAAGAGATTTTGCGGGTTGAAGAGAAAGGAGAAAAGGGCAGAAGGGACAAGCGAGATAGAATTCAGTAATGCAAAAAAAATTAAGGTGGAGAGGGGTATGAAGAGAGCAAGATAGAAGTAAAGACAAACGGAGAAGATCAGCTAGGGTATGAACCGCTGCATAAGAAGGGATGCCGCAAGGCTTCTCGCTGTTTCATCTCTCTCCAATGGACCACACCGAGAGCTCTCGCCGCGCGCGCGCGCCCCTTGTGCTCTTTCTCTCTCTCTCTCTCTCTCTCTCGCTCTCCCTCTTGCTCTTTCTTGTCGACTCGTGGGGGGCCTTCCTCTTCCCGACTTCAACTCCTCTTTTCTTTTTTGTTTCTCTTTCTCATCCCTAACTTAGATTCGACTCGTCTCTATTTGGCACAGCAATCATAATTTTTCATTGATTTGTCCAAAGAAGCGAATCGATATTCTCGTTTGAACTGCTTTCTCGATCTTAACGACTTGTGTACACACAAATTCAGCCTTTTTTTCACTTAGGTGTTGTTTCAATTTATACGAATTCACCGATGAGAAAAGTGAATTGGTTAAATCAACGAATCGGAACGAACAAAATTAAATTTGTTAAATCGACAATATTATTGTCGTAATGTGCGATATTCATTTGAGCCAGCAAATTTCGTGGTTGGATCAACCAAAGCTTTGTTGAGTCAACAGCATGTTTTGTTCACCCCCCGTGACCGCAGGATTTGTTAATTCAACGAAAATTTGGTTAATTTAACAAATTTCTTTTCTCAGTGTTGAAACTAAGTTTAATGAGGTCCTTTAGGAACCCAAAAAATTGCAATTTCTCACACGGTTACCATAGATATGTAGACCTTTCCATATGTGCACGGTAATCTTTAGAATTGATGATTAACGACTAAAAATGATGATTTCTTAAATTTCTATAAAGCATTCGTCTGTTTTAAATCCTATTCCAAAATATTTATAATTTTTGTGAGTAGTTGATTTCATGTCAAGGACACGTATGAAGAATTATAAAAGGTTTACATCGCTAACTTCGAAATAAGTCCCTCCCTTGTCGGTGTCGGTTCACCAAAGAACGTGGGAACATCCCGCTCCTGACTCGCACAAGTAGGTATGGCATTTTCTCTCACTCTCTCTTTCTTTGCGTTATATATCTCGTCGAACGAACGAGGGAATCACGGCAAAAGAATATAACGAGACATGAACTGCCATGAGTTTAGTGAGATCCTATCGGTCATAATAACCGGGCCCAAATGAATCTTTTTGAAAGCTTCAATCGTCTTTTCCACGAAAAGTAGAAAGGAATCCTTATAAAAAATTTCACAGAGTAATACGTTGAAGATTTTTAACAGTCAGGGAAAAAAAAAATGGATGCTACAGCACGACGATGTGAAAAAATGATCATTTTATTAATGACGTATCTTTTTGACTGATTTCAGAAAAACTTCATTTACGAAATTTTTCATCAAACACTTTTCTTTCGTAATTGAACAGTAGCTAATGTAACTTCACTTTTGAGCAGAAAATGAGAGCAGCTTTATAAGAATCCCTACTTTCCTGTCTCTCATTTCCCATTAAAGAAAATCGTGAAAATGACCACATTGAATACTCGATGAGTCTGAATAATACCCACGCAATTTCGTTTCACTCCCATTTATATTCCGAAGTCGCGATACTAGCGAGTCGAAGTTGCGCAATTGCGTTAACGGATATCGGATCATTACAGTTCTCGATGTGTCCATAAGTGTCAGAGATTGAATAAAAATAGAAGTTGGAGTTTTATTACAGATCATTTGATTTGATTAGCTGATAAAAAATTTAAAATATATGTGAAACGTGATATCGCGCCGGAATTCCTGCGGAAGGAACTAGCTTATAAATTTATCAGCACTGAAAAAAATAACGAGAATAAAAAATACATGAAGCTGGAGAAAACGGTGGCAGGGTGAAGGGAATGCCATAAGTGTTATCAATTTTTCTTAGGTCGAGGCAAAAGCCACGGTCACCACGTCGGTTAGTTATCCGGACGTGGCTACTTAACAACGAACCCTTATGCATTTATATATGTATATAAAGCCTTATAAATAGCATATATATATATATTCAGATTCATGCACTTCAATACATTACCATTACCACGACGATGCTGAATACCGGAGCATATCAATTAGATTGGAGGATTTATTCGCATTATCAGCAGGCGGGCGCTCGCGGTCCACAAACTTGGGTATCTTGCCCCTTACCTGTGGCTAATGCGTACATACCCATGTTTATTTCTTTGCATGTATTCACATATGTACATAGACTTGGGTATATATTGCACGTGATGCATTATTAGAGTGCCAGCCACCGAGAGTTCACTAGTTCAGTTCATAATGTCGTGACTTTGTTTTTATTTTTTCTTCTGGCTAAGAAACTCGCGATATGCAACATCGCAACATTTTTTACTCAAGACTATGTGAAAGCTCCAATTTGTTACTTTAATAAGCGCTATTTCTATTCGGTGTACTATCTTATTTTGAGGTTTTTTTAACAATTTTCTTTTGGCAAATTGTGGCGAGAAATGGTTGAAATTAATTGTCAGACGATTCAGCTCAGTTTTTATTAGAGAAATTTTTATTGGAGCGAATCATTTATATTGGAAAGTTTTTTTTCTTCACTTTCTTATCTGGGGATCTAATGTTTTTGTTTCGTTCGTGTGAAAATCGAACTCGCTTTTAAGATCAAGCGAATGCTGACAAATTGACATCTCTGGAGCTATCACAGATGCGAAAGTCTGTAAAAATATGCAATGATTTCAAAATTTGAAGGTATTTCAGAATTAAATATTGGACTCTATAGGAACAGGGGGTTTATCGATGCTTGTAGAATACCGTTTATAAAAGCTTCATGGAACACCTGAAAGAACGGAACTGGCTCGGACGACAACGATCCACGACTTACGGCAGAACGAACGCGGTATATATCCAAAGCGAAACACGACAAGGATAGTTCGATCTCTTTCTCTTTCTCTCTCTTTCTATCGTTCTCTTTCCCGCTTTATAGTCGGGATTCGAGCGTGTGCGAAAGGTATGCAATCATGTAATTTGCCGGGGCATGTCCGTTGGTAGATCGTAGTGTGGAGCGAGAATATACATACGCGGATAGAACGCTTCAGGTAGACACATTCGCAACGGTCATTTGTTGTCCTGTTGCGGAGAACATCGACCGACGATGGTGTACATCCAAAAGGCATATAAAAAAAAGCATATGTGCATCTAGCTTGACATCGAATAGAATTTTTCAAAAATCCCATCATTTTTATCATCCGCGACAATAAAATAAACTGTTACCTCCATCAAAATGCAACTTGTACGGTTCCCACTGTGAAAATTCGATCGCAACAACCTGCAGCCTCGTTTTTTTTCTCGGCTCAGTGATCTATGCACAGAATCAAGATTCTTCAGCGTAGGTTTGGAATTTGCGATAAATGGGAAGGGTTTATATATCGTGCTGATAATCCAAAGAATAGTGAAACGTTTTATCGCGAGATTAAAGACGATTAATTCACGTCGCTTTATTTATTCATTTATATGTACTGCGTGCTCTGAGGGCTCAAGAATCGTTGGCACGTACTTGTGGAAGTGAATAAATATATCAAACGGCGATACTGCCAGAGATAATAATTTACCGTCATAGTTGAGTCATGTGCTTATCCTCGGTATATGTACCTAAATACACACACATATATTACCTGTTAAATAATGATTATTATTATACTAATCGTATATATTCGTGCAGAGGGTTTTCCATTTTATATGAATTTGCATCTGGGACAATATACATAAATATATAGTAAATGTATTATATAAATAATGGTATACGTGTGCATTGTGAATCCGGACTAGATATCGCAAGATTCTTAGTCCAGGTGGATTTTCTGCTGCTTGTCGCAACATCCATTACCAAGATCACTCGACGTATCGATGTTTTTCCCTGAAAGCCTCGAGGCAACTGGCGTCCTGTCACTTTATGTCCTCGTGATTTTATTTTCAATCTTCCATTCTCATCGGCAATTACGAAGATAGTAATGAATAAATTGAGGATATTTTTCTGTCAAACTTTAGTACCAAATACAAGTATTGCCGCAACGTTTTAACGAATAAATTCATGAATTTTATCAATGGAAGAAAATTGAATTATTCGTTGTGAAAAAAAACGTTTCAACGTGTTTGACACTCGGGAATTTTGGGGGTCAGACAGAGGGACGAGATGCATGCACGTTTTACAATGTACATAAATCGTTCTCGCGTTCTGGAAGTCTCGATGCGGACACGCACTCGAGCGTGAGATGCGCTCTGTGAGATCGAGAGTCGCAAAGAAAAAAAAAAACAGAGTAAATCGGTGTTACAGTACACGCGAGTGTGAACAGTTAGCAAACAAAAGGGCGTTAACCGCGAGACTCACCGAGGGATATAATTGGGCTGACGCCTTTTTATTGGCCAGTGATGAACGCAGGGGCACCCAGAGTTCACAAATTCATCGAAGGGAGGGTCTGCATGTGCGCGTATGTGTAAACTGATATATCTGCATGAGACACTCTATAGATGTGAAGGCGGATAGAGAGACGACGAGAGATATTCAGGAGGCAGGAAGCGATTTGCGTTCTATCTACTCTCGTTCCTCCCTCTCTCTCTCTCTCTCTCAGCCTCTCGAAACATAAACCGAATACTATCATGAGTCATCGTCTCTCACTAACTGCGTTGCTATTCAGTTAAATTAACTCTGAAAAAAAACAAATACCTCCATCACCACTGTCTGTATCACAAGCACCCGATGTCACCATATTTTGCATCAAAATCATTGATACCTATGTATCAAAAGCATTCTAAATAACAAAACAACAAAAAAGATTACAAAAATAAATCCAATTACGATCCAAAACCAATAACGTTCAAATTGTCGTCTCTTCGTTATAAATACCGAATGCACAAAATTAGAATGACACAAAAACTTAACGTCAAAAAATGCATCGTTTATACCGAAGTTCACATTATGACGAAACAGATGAAAAAAAGTAAGAAGGAAAAGCCTCCGGTATAAAAGTTCTCCAGCACGCCGACCCCGTAGCGATTCCTGTCGAAGATGGCATCCAAAAGTATAGATATAATATCGATAAGATATTATCCCGTAAGATGATCGATACCTGCGCTATCGTTGAGTAATTATGGCCGAGGGAGTGAGGCAAGTAAACGGCGAGTTGAGGGTTGCAAGTGGACGCGAAGGGATCTATTGCCCAGAAAAGATCATACAAATATACAGATATACCTTTCCGTATAAATATAGGTATAAGAAGTAAAGTAAAGGGATATCTGCGGTTACGGACGCGTTGTTGCGGTTAGAGCCCGTAACACGTCAGGTCCGGAGGTGCACAACTCGCCGCCACTTCTTAACTACTCGGGAGCAAAGGCAGAAGCCGAACCAACAGCATCACAAGCACAAAACTTAATTGCGTACATTGCAATATGTGTAGAAACTATTATTGTTGTTGTTATTATTATTTATTGTTATTTTTATTATCACCGTGGGATTGTATAGAATTTGCCAACCTTATGATTGACTGACGATACTTCGAATGAACTTTTCTTTTTGTTAAATGCAGAAAAATGTAGATACGTTGTAACTTTTTCTAAAAACATTGTTTTTTTTTTTGTATAAGAAACACGTTGTTACGGTCGCAAACAATAACGATGAGACTACTCTTAGCCGTTGGATATATTTAATAGAGATCTTACGAAACTATATACGCGTCGAGACACCAGTCAATTATTTGGGCCGAGACACGACCGCAAAACTTCGATAGCCTCCAACAAAACTCAAACTCCTTTACCCATCGATGTATATATATATTTTCATTCGTAGTTTATTGCAACGCGCTGAGCGCGCTTAAAGTGCGAGTTCATGATCTATCGATTTACCCCAGAGATCTTCTGAGATTTGCTAAATTTTGCTGAGACACAATCAATTTCGATTCCAACAGTTTTGCCTTAAATACGGTTCGACCTTTTCGAACGTAGGATGTTGAAAATTATTTACTGAGGCCCACATTGTTTCGTGAGGGATGACCAACATTCGATTCTACGTTGTTCTGTTCACGTTATCTTTTATTCGCGACATCAGGAAATGTCTCAATTGAAAGTAAACAAAGTATTTCGAGCTATTTCCTTATTTCCTTTTTATTTTAAATTGTTTTATTTCCTTGTCGATTTATCTCATGGGAATTGACAATGTACAGTTAGACTTTTGTACATTTTTTACCAATGACATGGACGATTGGACAAAAAATTGTTCTTGCCATGATGAATATATATATATGTTGGTATTTACAGTCGAGATAACGATTGTTTATTTTATTTTTGAATTTGTTTTTATTTCATAGTCGTTATAACTGCAACTCTCTCGTTCACGTCCTTGGTTAATCTAGTGGCGGAGACACTCGACAGACTGTAAATTATAACGCAAAACGAACAGAATGGAAGAATCGTTTCGCTATGGGAATCGGTTTTATAATATCTATATAGCAGCGTGTAAACCTTCGTACAATCGATTAGTCGCGCTCTCACGTTGCAGCGCCGAATGCAACGTGAAATTTCCTGGTCGCTAATATACATCGACCGATAACTCGTTGCGCATCGTGGAAAAACAGAAATATAAAAAATCTACTGTGATTTACAGTATTCAATGTATCACGAATTCATGACAGATATTTATAAAATTTCAAATGTTAAATCGCGAAATAATTATCCGAAGAAACTGATTTCTTGTTGTAGTCCAAATTATTATTAGAAATTGTAATTATTCCGAAAAAAAATCTTTTATTTGTTTTTATTTTTCGAAATATACCGAGCACATTTTAATAAATCTTTCAGACAGAAAGCTCATGATCCACAATCGAATTTGGGATATAACACTTCGTTATATTGTTCATTACATAGTCACAAAAAAAAATCGATCTTTTCCTTGAAAAACTCACCGTAAATTTGAAAAAAATTGAATATTCTTGTCGGCAGCTTATTTTGATGTATTTTGATACAAAACTTGCGACAATGCTGCTTATTTTTATTTGAAGCACGAGTTTTCGTGAAAGAACCTCAAAAAATCACCATTTAGATTCGTTTCGTTTGGAAAATAATAATTTTTTTTTAATCCAATAGAAGAGATGATGACAAAGTTGGAACTTTGAAATACGCCGCGGTCACAGCTAGTGATTAAATAAAATAACACTAAAATCCATAATTCAGCAGTCAATAACATAGCAATGCGCAATCTGTCGAGATAAGACGCGTAACTTTATGAGCTAAGAGGTAAAACCTCTCTCGGGCTCGTAGTCGCTATCGATAATCCCGCGATTTTCTCATCCAAGAGTGGTCTCTGTATCGACTTGCTCGACTCGTGGCCTCTACCGCCATCTGTGCTTTCTCAGCATAAACAGACTTTTAGCAATGTATATAACACATTTGTGCACTATATGCATCGTTATACAGTTATGAACATATCTCGTATGTGTGAAAATCGAGCATACTATCAAAATCCCTTGAAATATGAGCAAAATTACGTTATTTTTAATTTTAAACTTAAACTAATTTATTTTATTTTATTTTATTTGTTTTTTTTTTTGTTAATTTTTAACGTTTTGTTTTTTATGTTTTTTTTT
>JABSMR010002210.1:0-20354 GCA_018902295.1 Dusona sp. PSUC_FEM 10030013 | reverse complement strand
GTACACAATCTTATAATAGATAAGCTACGGGTAAGTATTATGTCTAATATCTACAGCGCGCAAAGAGAGTAACTAATATTAATTATTTTCCCTTTTTTGTCCAGTTTTCTTTTAGAGTGAGTTTTTCAACAACGGGAACAACAACATTTTTTTCGACGAAAAAGTAAAATGTATACCGCTAGGCATCGTACAACACATTCGTACGTGGGTTCTAGAGTTATCACAATTAGTACTATATGCCTACAGGGAAAAATGACGGTGAGACATTATAAAAATTCGAGCGTTCGACTGTGCAAAAAATGACTATGGTATACTTTGCGAATCTTCGAACGTTTGTATATAAGTACCGAAATTCCCGTGGTAAAATTTTTTAATTGATATTGTACACTGTAATATTTCGAGGGCTCGCGCTTGCCTAAAATTAAATATACATAACAACATGGTACTCCGCTGCTATGATACCATAGTAATTTTTTAAAAAATTTTCTCTCCGTGTGATCAGTTGCTTTAACGAATATACTGATAGATTTCGAGACTGAGACTGCTGTGAAAAATTACGTTGAGTAAACATTAACACGCGCACCAGGCAATGCAGACACCGGATACGTTGAAGGTTTTATCAAACATCGATTCACGGAGTCGGATGGCGTTTCAACGGGTCGAGAAAAAAATACTCGCGAAGATACACTCCTTTAAGCTGGGAGAACGATACTGGAGACTATAATACTTAGATACATGGTGTACAATGTATATGTGTAATCACTGATCGTAAGCACGCGTTGCGAGGACATCCAAGATTTTAATTGGCAGTCACTAATTGGAAGAGTGATAAGGAGAGTTTACATAACGATAGATACACAGTTGTAAAATACAATGCGGGAATAAGCATCACAAACAACGTAACAACATTTTTAAGTAACTGAACTTACATTTACAATTTACTTCGTGAAATCCCATTCCTCTTCTTTATATTTTTAATAAATAGCTTTCTCGGTTCGAGTATTACCGATACTTGGTTGCACAATCCTCACATCCGTATGCGAGCGTAACGGGATTATAAATTTCACTTCGAAGTGACCATGAGCCATCTGTATGAGAAGCAATGCCAGAAATGCTAAGAAAAAGTCAACAAGGAGAAGAGTGTACTTACCAAATAAAACATAATAAAAAGCAAGTCGACTAGCATAACTAGTTGTGACATAACTGGACGTAACACGGTAGTGTCGTGTTCCAATGCGGAGTGCGCCTTCATGCGTGTAGCTGAGATCGCCGCGACCCACCGACGATCCGCGTTCTGAACAGCGCATCACCCTCTCTCTTTTTCTCTTTCTCTCTATGTGCATATATAACTATTAATGTTCAAACCTCGGAGACTTGGTAAGTCGGATTCGCGATGTCTCTCCCTTGCCAATGTTTGCCTGTCACGAGGTCAGCACTTCCGTGCTTTTCGCTAGAGGTTTCTTTCCATTTGCAGAAACTTACGTCCCTGCGAAGACAGAACAATTCATACACGCTATTGAAGAAAAAATAATCATATTCTACAATCCCATTGCTTTTAGCTTTCGTGTTATCCTTGCTGAAGTTATCCGAAGTCATATGCTTCAGTAAAAATGTTTCCTACCACTGTGGGCTATAAAAACCCATGTATGGTGAAATCTGGTGACTGATGTGTTGTGCTATTCCAGGGTTGAAAACTGCATAAATTTGGACAATATACTCAAACGAAGTGAAAACTAATTAAGTTAATCGAATTTTTAATTTAATGTTGTACGTTCTAATTAGATGAATTTCCAATATTTATTATACCAATGTCACGATACTACACGATCCTTTTAACGAATAAAATTATGCTGACCTGGCAAGGACTAAATATTCTTGGAATATCTGTTTCCTGTTTTGCTCATAATATGGACACGTGGCATGTTCAACACGTATCAAGTGGGAGTACTTAGACTTTAGGAATCTGTGGTAGGGTAATATAACGAAATAACTGAGTGAGTCAAGCAGTACGCGAATGAAATATTCACCGATACCTGTGCGTGTTATAAGAACGGAGTGGGAAACCGCGTGGGTCGCAATATGTCCGTCCCTCTTCCCTATTTCTCGCCCTCTCTATGTAGCTGTCTTTTAGTAAGGCGAGGTGAGACATGCTGAATGTACTCGAACATTAAACTCGAATGTTGCGATCTCCATGGGGCCTTGTCATCAGAATACAATGTTTCACTCTCACACGTAAATAGACGCAATATGCTCCCACAGAATCGACTCCGTTCTGCTCTGACACCCCGGTGTTTTTGTCTGGGAACTCGAATCCTTGTCCGGCCCAGCGACTTGCTCTGGTCGTTGTCTTAAACACACGCCTCCGTTTAACGGAAACTTGAGAATAGCCTCACATCGATCGGGGATAACAAGGAATTACGAACTTGCTATAGAAAAATGCGAAAAACAATCAGTCTGCGATATGCATTAAGAGCTTTTTAATTCTCTGGCTTTTCGATGCCCATCAGCAATATTCAAATTCAAGGATTAGTGCATTTTTTAATAAAAGTCTTTTTATTTAAAATGTATTGGCATCGAACAAAAACATTGTAAAAATAGTGAATTCTCATGTAGATATAATAAATGACGCTGTCAAATATAGGATTCAACTTAAGAAGAAGTCTTGGAATTCACTGCAACTCACTTCACTAATTAATCAAATGAAAATAATATTACTGCTATTGATTATATACATAAAAACCAGGAAAACCAATCTAACATTCAAGAGAAATTAAGTGAATAGCTACGAGGGATCATGTAACTCCAATAAATCTCATGATCTCGTGATTGACCAACCACCCTGTCAAGTTGCCCCGTTAAAAGCAGCGATCGCAATCGCAAAATAAACGTATGCGCAAGCTGCACGAGAATCACGCGATCGCGTTTTCTAGATTCATTTGGCTCACGACGATCGCGCCACAGGCGTCTTCTTCTATTGGGGAGCATGACGACAGGTACGGGCAGAAAGAAAAACGAGGGGATCAAGCTAATCTAAAAAAAAGTAGTCACGCGTTAATCTGAACTTTACTGCGACTGGATACACGCGAGCAAGTAACGTATGTGTCCTTCGTTATAATGGATGTCCGCATAACTGACCTTTCAAGTAGAATCTTACGAACGTTGCTTCGCTTTTTTCTTGTTTGAAACAAGAGCTTAGAAGTTTCAAAAGAAACAAGATTCAAGTTATGTCATTCTCGTGACAAATTTCGAAAATTCAATAACTGGTGACGCTGTCTTTGTGTTGCTTACACTTGTATTTGAGGGAGTACCTATGACTAAGGCAATATTAATTGGCTCGCAATTATAAGCTACGCAAAAGAATGCTTTCATTTTTGTGCTATTATTCTTCATTTTGTCTCATGAAAAATCCGCTATTCATATTCGAAGAGTAAAGACTAGATGACGTGAAAAAATATGTTTTTCGTAATTGAAAACATGGTCGTAGATTGTGAAACCAAGAAAACGTGACGAGTATTCGCGAATCATATTTTACCGGATGATATATATGTAAATATACATCTATGTGTATGCACAATGTGAGAGAGAATATAACGATAAAGAGCGCAATGGCGATAAGTTGTGTTGGATCATTCGATACCTTGAACTCGCTTCAACCTCGATCTGGAGGGTGTATTACAAATACGCATGGTAAAACCTATACTCATACTGATCCACGAATACTTAACTAATCACACGACACCGTAGACATTGAGGAGCTGTTAACACCCACACTTATGTATGTAATCGCACGCGGATAAGTACATACGTAATTCCCAACCCAGACAAGAAACACGAAACTGCATCTTTCACTCTGTCACACACTGCGTTCAGTAAAGACTAATATACGTGTTGAATAAGATAAGAGAGTATCTCAAACAAATGCGTATACTCGATACCTAAAATTTGTAATCATCGAAACATAACACGTAAATTTCACTGTTCCTATTTCAAGCTTAATCATTAAAATTAGAAAGCGAAATGGATTCTAAAAAATAAAGCCATGTTTATATTTGAGATAGATCAATCAGCAGCTAAATCTGTTATGTTAATTGATTGTCCGTCGTTTTTTCTCTCAATTATAGAAGACCAAGTGTTAAAATTTATTTACAAAAACAGCTTTACGTGATATTGAAGTTCGATACCAAGCAATTCATCGCGTCTTTTAAACGCTGATAATACATCGCAAGTGACCGCATTCCCAGGAAACGACTCAACAAGCATCCAATGTTCGATGCCTTACCACGGCGAGATGCGCCAATGCTGAAAATAGTTTCACCAGGTGAAAAAGTATACATGTATAAAACATCCGCTCGCGTTTCTTCATACACATACTAATGCTTTATCGAGTCTCTTGGGTCTATGCTTTTATTTTGTTGCTTTCGAGCTGCTGCATTTTCCCTGCACTCTACGATACCTAACCACGCCAGTCTTTCTAAGTATCGTGAATGCTCTACAGCACTCTCTTGTTTCCGACGATAAAAATCTGACTAGAATTTACAACCGTCGATATGGAATGTCCGTATATTGATCTACTGCTCTAATGAAAATACAACGGCAGAGCGGACAAGATCGCTCTTAGAATCCCTCTCGACGTTTCGTTTAGCTCTCTTGAGACACAGTAACACGCAATCTGAATGTTCCACACCTTCGTATTTTTGTTTAGCATCCTGGATTTTAAAAAGAAATAAGATTGTGGATTTCACTGATCGATACAGCTTTTACTGCTCAGGCTTAACAAAACCCTTCGTTAATTAGGAATATGCATGCAGTATTAAATTCAACAAATTTCGCCTCATAAATAGTTAGAATAACATATCAATATCTTAATTTACCTCCTTTCCAAATGGAATTCCAAATGGAATTCACAACCAGCTCCTGGATTTTTCTGCAATTATTCATTCAACTATACATAATTGCATATCGACAGATCTTTAGGCATTATTATAATTAAAAATCTACCATCAAAATGATAACCAATACGACAGCGTACGTTGTTCAGTGTTCGTACGAATAATCAAAAGTCGATAAGTAAAAAAGCTACTTAATACGAAATGATCGTAGTACGATAATCTCGAGTTCGATGTCAACTTATCGGAGTCGTCTATATTAAAAAGACGAATGCCGCCGCACACGCACGTGGTATACGAATTATCTTATAGCGGTGGGGACATGCTCAAAAAGTAGGAAGATCCGCTCCGAAAGTATTTCTCGAACGTTAAGCGCAGTGGCGCGTTTGTCGGGAACGGCAATTGCTGTCTGGCATTATTATCGACGACGTCGTTCGAGTATCAGACCTGTAACAGTTTTTTGCATGGATATTACGTGTAGTATACACACACACATACATACGATTTGCCCAGATTGCTCCCTTTGATGCTGAAACTCGAACTCGAACGAGAGAGCCGAGTTACCTATAGACCCAATTCCGTCTTCGAAAAAGGAGGCCTCTTCCCAACGCACATACGTCGTTACGAATATCTTGCTCGCGAAACGCCGACAAGAGTGTATCCAACCGATCGTCTGAGATATACAAGTGAAGCTCGGGAAATTTGGGACAACGGCAATCACTCTAAGATATGGTTTCCTTTACTTCGCATCGAAAAATAACTTTTCTCAATTAATTACGGGACTTTTTGGTACCCTGTAATTTGCACATACTTTTTTATTCGATGCCTTATTTACATCATTTTATTGGAGTGTTTAAATTATCTTTCACTAAAAATGAAGTTTTTTACAAAATCTTCATTGTTTTCGTCACTTTTCATTCTTTCATTTCCAACCTTTTTTTATGACAAAAATCATGTATTTTGACCCATAGCTTTTATTCCTACTGCCATCTTCGAATTTCGGTACTTAATCTGATGCACTTTGACGAAGCTTTGTTTTTTATACTACGCAGAAAGAGATTTGTTAGCTGAAAGTCCCTATCTATCACACTCATTAGTTGGGAGCAGCAGTTCTATCATTAAGAGACATGTTTTATTTACGATTTACATAGAGCGAAAACATATTTTTAATGAAAATTGTGTCGACTTATGCTTCAAGATTTACTGCTCGTCATTCGTAAAATCTTACAAGGCCGATTTATGTATAACAGTATTTTAAAGACTCCCATTGCTCTTTAAGCATCATTGACGAAAGTTTCCCTGTCGTTGGAGCCAAAGACCATGTGAATCCGGTCAAGCTGGAGGTTGCCAGGCACCCTCACCATAAACATTGATTCTTGCCTCGCTCTCATCTTTAAGAATTCGTGTCCGGCGTACGCTGGACATACACAAATGCAAAACACACAAACACGCAAAGAATGATGGTAGGCTAACGGTCGCGCGTGCCCCGAGCGATTCTCGTGATGCGTGGCGAGCTCTAAGCGACCTGTGGTCCCAGATTGCAAATAACGTGGACCAACAAGTTGGCGAAGCGGCCTCGCGTTTCGAATTCCGGTGGCACGTGCGTCTCGTGAGGTCTGACCATCTGTCTGTCTATCTCCGATTCTTCTCGGTTTCTCCATCGAATAAATCTCTCCAAGCAGCCGAAAACAAAAGCAATGTTTTTTTCCGATTGCATTTATCGCGTTTGTTGTTTATGGGAGTCCGAGAACCGTCAAAGCTTCGAAGTTAATTTATCCACAATAAGAGCTTGCCCTCTTTGAAATTGGACTCGGGTAACGTATAAATACTGGTACATATAAACGCGGTTTACTTCTAGAGCTTGCCCCGGATATTTAGTCTACAATGCTCGTAAAGCCCTTATGCAGTCCCTCCCCACATTCGCGAAACACACCATGGCTATAAAACTCGACTGCATGCGTCTAAAACCGAGGGAACACAAAAAAGCGAACCTTCCACTTGAAGTTCCGCAAGCAGCCAAGAAGATTAGGGGGTAACTATATATTGAAGGAGAAAAAAATACTGTAATGTTATTGATTATGTAGACCCAAGAATATTTATAGAGTCATCGATGTACCGGTTTACCTGCTGGAATAAACTATGCGAAATACTCGAATGATTATTCTTAAAAGTAAAAATTCAGTAATTGTTAAGTACCTCTCCAGAAAAAGAAAAAAAAACATGCTATTCTGTTGGCACGTGTTAAGTATGTTCAAAGGATGCTGCAAAATGCGTAGAAGTATGGCCAAATGTGTGGTAATGCACTTCAGCTATTTACACTGTGAGCTAGCAACACACAAAGATCATCGGGATAAAATCGACAGCTGCAATTTAACAGGACGTATGTGACGAATTTTTTCACGAGTTTAATCATTTCTTATGATGCCCTATGACTTCGAGACATTAGCATATGGACCAAGGTGAAGTGGTCTACCAATAAGCACTCTTTGCTTACTATGGTGGACGTGGACTCCGTACACTTTGCTCTACTCACTCCGGAGGGTGAAAGAAATAAAAAAAATGAGAAAGAGAGAGAGAGAGAGAGACAGAGAGAGAGAGAGAGAGAGAGAGAGAGAGAGAGAAAGAATCTGAACAGGACATAAAACATAGCTCAATCGCCGTTTAGCTTGTCACAACGTATATTTATAAAAGCACCGAAGAAATGAAATAAAGAAAGAGAAAAAGGGCAGAAGGGGGAGGTAGGAGTATGAGCTCTCTCGAACAAAACGAACGCTATGGTCCAGCCCTTTTTGCCTTAGGGAACACACTCGCGTACGAGCAAATGTTTTGCCAATGCGTTTATAAATATATACCTTTCATGCTATTGTTTCTAACAACGAGAGTAATGACGCTCGCGCCAAGCTTTGTCGTGTTCTCCTTCATCCGCGCTAGACCAACACTCAAACTTAATTTGTGTATATCTACATATGCGCAGAACGAACGACTGATATAAATTACCGAGCACTGTGATAAAAATTATAATTATATACGGAGCTGCAAGTTTTCTGTCAGTAATTTGAAACATTGCGCTGTATATTTGAGCAAAAGTTCTTAGAATATATGAGGCTCGTTAAATGTCTGCAATGTACAATACCATGTTTCAAGTCACAAACACATAATCACGGAATCTCGTTTGTATAATTATCTGTTTTGCAGAAGTTGATAATGAATACAAGATATTTTCCCTCTTCATGCTTCTACCTATTAATGAAATGCACTGATATAAAAATAAATAGCTGGTAATAAGTCCTGGTGAATTAGAAAATAAATGAATGTTTTTTTTACCTTGTATCGGAACGAACACTGCTTTGTCCTGTGTCATCAGTAATTGTTCTCCATGATTGTTTCGAGAGCATATTCTACAGAAGGTGACTTCTGGTACATACTTAAATTTATTAGAACACTTCAAATTAGTCAAGTCTTCTCGTTGATGGATCATATAAAATGGAACCCTAATTATTCATATTTTAATTGATTTAATTTAATTAATTTGAGAATATACTCTCACGGATCCTCGTTAATGCTTCAAGATTTTTTATATCTACCGAATATTCAGATATACAAAAGCTAATCCTCCACGACTTGGCTAGGATCCCGAAGAGTGACAAATCCCTTGTGGTTCGTTTTCTGACACGACGAGAGATATAAGAGGTCACAAAACAAGTTCTTTGTAATTCTCGAAGGAATGAAATGTTCAGAACGTATACGATGAAGTTGGATATCCTTCCAATTCTTGTGATCTCGGGCAACCTAATGCTGAGTTGAGGTTTAATCCTTAGAGAACGTCGAGGAACGAGGTCATCCTCGTGCAAATAAGTTCTTTCGTTGAGGATTCGTTACAGTCTAAAAAAATACAAAATGACAAAAAAGTTTTTACAAAAAGGCTTAGAATACAGCTGCTTAAAGAAGGTTTGTTTTTCAGCGTCATTTGCCACCGAGCGGCTGGAGATTTATGAAGCCTAAAAATAACTTTAAATCTCACAACATTTATTTTTTTCATTTCAGTCTTCAAAAGTAGGAGTAATCAAAACCTTTTTAGAAATCTTTTGAGCGTTGCTAAAATTGACGTTGTCAAAAGAATCACATTGTAGAAATATAAGTTCGTAATGTGATCTAATTAAAAATTAAAAAGCTGTACCCAATATAGAATGGATATGAAAATCGAGATTCAAGACCGGTTTTTTATAAAATGCTAATTCTTTTTTTCAATCCATATATACCATCTACGATAAGCCAAGTCTCAAAACGCGTATACGTTCGAGACTGAATCGAAGTCCCATGTCTGAGAAGACGTACTCGCGGAGAGTGCAACTGCGGAAGTGAATAAAAGGTAAAAAAAAATAAGTGCAGAAAAAAATAAAAAATCAAAATGAAAGGGACCGTGGGAGAGACGCGTGGGCGTTAGCGGCCCTTCACGAGAACTTGGTGCAGTGGAAAGGTATGCTGTTTAATTACTACAGCAAAACTTTCGTGTTCGTATCGCATGCTTGCACATAACGAAGGCTAAACGAGTTGGGCAAAGAACAGAATGAGGGTTTAAAAAAACGATGTATCCACGTCTCTTTTGGTGGTCCAATAGAGGTGAAAAGAAGAGCAGTCAGTTCTCTTACATCGTTGTATAATCATTCATAAAATGAGCCTTTTTATTATTCTCCATAACTACGAGAAATAAATTACGTGATTGGTGTAATTACTATAATTCATAATTATATGCATTATTATAAATTATCCTTCGTGAACAACCGGAGACTTTGATCCATCCATTGTCCTTTTTCGAGCATTATAAAAAGACATAAAAAAAATGGATCACAGTCTTTCACTATAAAATTTCGAAATGTTCAAGGTTTTTCGAGTTGTTGATCATTATCAAAAATTCTCGTTATCAGTCATTTCCGATATTAATAAGAATTTCAAACCTATCAAAAATCCGAACTTCTGAAGGTAAATAAAACTGAACCTCGTTCAATGTAAGTTACTACTCATTAATCATTTTGTACCTTCTTGTGGTCGATTCTTTAAGTGACAATATACCGGAACTAAAACGGTGGTCCAAATCCTTGCCAACTTCTCATTATGCGAATGCAAGTTCTGTGCGACTACTAAGATAGAGATCGAGATAAGGATATAAATATATTGATGCAACGTCAAGTGCAAGTCGCTACTTTCACCCAATTACACTGGATTTGAACGAATTGACGAGGCAATCGAAACGCACAGACGTAGTACATCGTTGTGCGTCGTGATCTTGTAAGATCGATTCGAATCGGAGCAAAAGTGACCGAGTCTGGTGTGCGCTTTTCTTGTTGCGGAACTTGAAGTCGCCAAATGGGCTAACGAAGACCGGAACATCATGAAATAACCAGTAGTAAATGTACACAGTGAATAGCCTCTCTTCGCTGGGGGCTATATCTCTTGACGTTGATCCACATTCACCAGTTCAAAAAAAGTTGTAAAGCAACCATATTCAATGGCCTCTTGCGATTCTTCGATAAGATTGCAGAATCACATGTTTGCACCACTCGTCGGACAAGCAATTCTTCGGTCTTCTTCGGAAAAAGAGGGCACCCACACTGCCCGCGAGGTTTCAGTGTGGATGTTCAAGATGATTTCAAATTCATCGAAAATTTTGAACGAGAGCAAAAGCGACTAAAATGATTGATTTTTTTTTCATGTGCCTTCACACTCTAGTGGCTTGGTTCTGATTACTCAAACTTCAGAAAATACTTCGTTGACGGGAAATCCGTAATCATCTGAATTTCTTCAGTGGATTAAATGTATTAGTTTCCATTCAAGAGATTTTGACGTGCAATTTATTTAACTTACTTGGCCAGGTTAGCAACACCATCATTCTACGTTCATTTTGATTGAATCTGAATGCAATCCAAGCAGCATTAAACCGACACCGATGGGTGCGCGGTTCATTTGTGGTTTCAACAATCTCCCAAAGTACACAGCTCCGGGCGACACCATTACCTGGTTTGGTGATCGCTTAGCCATGCATTGGTTCGCACATCGGTTGCTGAGTGGAAAGCAGTTTTTCTGAGTTTCTGATGATGCTAACCAACTGAAACTCAGTTAAAATATAACCATATGTATATCAACCGGATTTTCCCGCAGTTTACCATGGCCCTCATGCAAATACGATACTGTAGTGCATTAGGAAAAGGTGGCTGTGGGCGTCACTCTTGTCGGATCTCACAGGAACATGAATGTTAGTAAAGTGGAGGAAAATTGGGTTTGAAGTGAGGGAATGTGCACAAATGAAAAAAATAGCAAACAAGCATCGTTAACACGATAGATTGGCTTAATAGTATGAAAATCATATGTTCAATCGAGCCTCTTGCTTAAACCTTCTATCCGACGATCACAATTTAAAGTGAACCTTCAAAAATCCCACAACAGAGTAAATATTTTGCAACTACTTTAGATAATTATACCCGATAACAGATGCAAATAACGCTGCTTTATTCTCATCTCCAATAATTCTTTTAACTTAGTGTATTCTTCTTAGCAGGTGTACCATTGCACATGTTCCCAACGTTCGAACAAAAGGATTATACATATCAACTAAAACAATAAGAATCGGAGGGAATTTTGTTTATATGCTATTTATAGCAACTAATAGGTTGTTTGCAGTGGATCGAAAATCACGATGAACGAAATGAAAAGGAGATGAAAATACCATGCTGCATACATATATACCATATATATATATATACATCTAGATGAACCACGATAGTCTAGTAGGCGTGTCTCGATGAATCCCTGCGGTGAACGCATACCGTTGGGCAGTAAAAAGTGCATAGTACATATATGCACTTTTATGCTGTCCATGCATCTATATATATACATTATAGCGATTTAAAATGAACGATGCCACGTTCCATGGTCAGTAAATTCAACGCGGAGAGACGAACAGAAATTAAAAAATCAAGAGATAAAGGGAGCGAAATGAAATTCTTGAGCTTGCTCGAGTCTTATTTTCATTTTGATCGTCTACCTGCTCGCAAAATTCTTTCCTTGGTGCGTTATGTAGTCCTACCGAATGATTTTCTTCCAGATTCGACGCACTCAGAGACTCCCGATACGCACACAGGACTGTCTCTACTCTCTCTCTCTCTCTCTCTCTTTCCCTCTGGGACCGGTGCAGACTGCATTCCACGACTTTCGCGCGCGCCCGCCCCTTCGTAGCGATGCATACGCGTGTATCTGTTATTCGCTCGTAGGCCGGAGATGGCGCTCGTAACGCCCAGGGGGAAGCTGCATATGACGTGTGATATTGGTCAGACGCGTAGTCCCGACAACGGCTGGATCAGCCTCGGCCAACGAACTTGGTCATATATCGATACCAAAATTCTTATATCCGCCGATCGTTAACCTTCCAATAACTTTTTATCGAATCATGCACTTCATAAATTTTGACATGCTAGCGGAAGAATTTATGTAACGGCTACGTGATGCAAAAAAGAGGATATTTATCGCTAACAATGTTAACTCTTGTGAAAGCAAGGTTCGTGAAAAGTCTCCGTCGATATAATGTTGGAAAGATCAGGGTGGAAAAAAATTATTTGACAGCTTACACGACCTCTCAGACTCAGTGCAAATGAAAAAAAACATCTCTATACATACATACTAGTATGTAATATAATAAATACATGTATGTATATATGAACATCCGTGTCATCGATCCTCGTTTGCTTTCGCTCTTCGATCTTAATCGAGTTTGTAGATACCTTATACAAGTTTCTCTATCAAGAAAGCAAACGAGGGCCCCGTAGTGGAAAGTACCATTTTACCAAGTGGTTTAGGATATTGCCTAAGATCTACGATAGATTAGAGCAAAGGATATATCGATGCAATAAAAAGTTGCATCGATGTGTGTTTACGTATACAAGTATACAAGTATATAAGTATAGGACCAGGTAAAAGAACAATCGATTCGCAAGCAAGGACCTCCCGCACAAAAGAATATTATCACGAACTTAATATTTTATAGGTATATACGACATAAAGTATGCCGGACAGCAAAAATTTCAAACGCAAAGGCCCTCGTAGGGAGAAGTGATTCATGTAATTGTTAATTAGTCTTAATTGTGAGTTACACAATGAAGATACGTAGCGGCAGATAAGACGAGTAATGCCCGTTCGATCTTTGTACGTATGTATTATATACTGACTAAACATACATATAGATCTGATCATAATACATAAGTGTATGGGGCATTCTGGTCCAAATTATCGAGGCCATGAAATAGTAGTATCTTTTTCCAAATACGTTATAGAGGTTCTAAACTCTCACAATCTTCCGAATTTTTTATTTTGTTCATATAAAAATCTATCTACTAAAAGTACATCGTATACTTGTTTATTTTTATTCGATTTTTTCTAAAATTACACTTTTTAAATAGTATACATGAACTTGTCAAATTATTACGTAGATTTTAGGAGATTCATCAATTCTCATGCACCCAAATGGGAAGACCACTTATGGTCGTCTACAAGAATAAAAATATTTTCTCTCATACTGCCGCAAACTTGCTCGCAGCACAGGCAGAAGCTAACCAATTACCTCGAGGGCGAACTCTCGTCTGTATGAACACCAAGAGGGAAATAAAGAAAGCGAATCATCGCGCGTTCCCGAGTTACGTTTGCGTGAATCTCGATATATACGTATAACATTTAAATCGAGTTTTAAGGGGCTCGGATACGTGGCATTATATGATCGAAAAACAATCATGCTCGCTGAACAAAACACACAAATAGACGAAAAATCAAAATTAATAGGGTCTTCAATATCAATATGTTGATTACTTTATTCTGTTCGAAAAACAATTTTCGGAGCCGTCAAAAATTGAAACGGAAATGGGAAATAGAAAAGATTATGTCAATTTCTATCTCACAAAAATAAAAAAATTCAGTTTGATATTCAATTTTTCATAATTCGATAGAAGTATTGAGATTTTGACGAATTTCAATTATTTTGAAATCGTAATAGTTGTTGAATATATATCAAAAGTTATGCTTATCGAAAGTAAATGTAAAAAGTAATCCCAGGGTCTAGAACTATTAAGGTCCAAATATGACTTTTGCGAAAATGTACAATGCGATGTAAAATGCTGAATACGACTTGAAATAGTTTTTCATAATAAATTATTCCAATTCTACACAGTTAGCAAATGCGGCAGGAAAGTGCGATAATTTAGACGGAAGTCACAAATTACCGATATACAGAGCGATCGTGAGGAACGCGTGCAACTCACTGAGAGACGACAGTTCACAGCATTTGGATCACGTATGTACACTCTCACTCGGAATAAAGAGAAAAAAGAAGTGCGAGAGAAAGAAAAATGAAGAGAAAGAGAGACGGAAAGAAAAAGAAGACGGGCTTGCGCTGAGGCGGGACAAAAACCACCCGACAAGCTTCCAAGGCCAGCAGCTATTGCATCGAACCCTCGTCCACTCTCGGCCATCCATTATTTATCGCTTACGCAGAACTCTTCTCTCTTTCCTTTCTCTCTCTCTCTTACCTTTGATATGCTGCTGATGCTCAGTCTCCGGAATGGCCAATGAGTTGGCCAAACGTTCACTCTAACGAGTACGATGATCCTCGAATTCTTGCTAAGGGGAACAAGCCGATCGCGAACGACGAAATAATCGTCTAAACGTTTCATGCTGCTCACTCTTTTGGCAATTATTCCGAAACAATTGAGGGTAAAAAAAAACTTGCTGATCGTTCGAAGAAGTCGGTCCAATATCATACCATTTAAAGGAGCATTAGACAGCAATAAGTCTCATTCTTCGAAATGCAAACGTTTTGTGAATTTTCTTAATCTTTTAATAATTTGTTCTTTTGTTCTTGTCATTTTTAAAATATCTAACTTATTGTTTCATCTTTTTATATTCATATGGTTTTTTCTAGTTGGGTCAATAAAAAATCTCGAGCTTAAAACTCATGTTAAAAACATCGTTACTAGGAAATGTTAAGTTGTCCAATATTAATCGCGAAATTAAAAATACCAAAAACTCGTTTTTATAATTATTGTTTTTTCTGGGTCGGACTTATGATACTCCTAAATATAGATATAGATATAAACGCACATATCAACTTTTGAAAGCTTACTTTTGCCCATAAGTGGTATACAAGTTGACGATGATGATGCCGCTGATGCGCATATCTTGTACTCCGACATTCTTGCCTGCTTTTCGTCCCCCGAGAAAACGAGGTGCATCCGCCCGTCAAGTATTTCACTCACGAAAAGTATCACGAGTCACAAATATGCCTGCGAGGCTCGCGGTAGTTTGATTGATTCGAGGAATTCGCGAAAATACGACGCGTTACTTTGTATCGTACATCCATGTAGGTTTGTGCTAGCACCTCATTGAGAATGACAAAAAGTCGGGACCAAGAGACAAGACAAAGTTATTTTCCGATGCAGGAAGTAAAATTAATAATCCGGACTAGAAATCTTCCGCAGGGTCCTAATCAGTTAATCCTGATGTCAGCATCAACCTACCGAGTGTTGTAACGGTCGGCATCGTGACAACCTTATTAGAACGGCCCATCAGATCCTAACAGGATTATTTGTTCAATCCCTATTAAATCCTTACGCGATAATCAAACTTGTCACAAAATCAAATTTTCCATGCCTACTCCCAGGAACCATGATCTAGTTAAGCTTAACTATAATAAACTTAACTTTCTGGCTTACAATCTACAGACTAATGTTTGTTTTTTTAATTTTTGAACCATTATTCAATATTCAAGTATTATGCTTAAGACCGCATCCTGCAAGGGCAGGAAAATAAGTAATTCATTAAAATAAGTAAAAATAGTCATGACCGATCACTTGTTTAGAGTTGGTCAGAGTAAAGAAATTATTTCGGGTCATCTCGCATTTAAAGCGATCTATCAGTCGCTCAGTCGGTAAAAGTCCTTTTGCACATTTTTCTTCGACACAGATGAGTTTTCGAGAAAAATAAAAGTTACATTTTGTGCTCCTTTCATTAAAGATAAGTTATAACATTTTTTTCTCAACGTATCAGACGTCTGCCAAAAAATGGAAATCTACTTTTCAACTGTGCAGTGGCCGAAACGAGAAATTTATTCGAACTGAAGTGGGTACTCATACTTGAACCTTTTGAGGATCTTTCATCGTCAGATAATGGTCATTCGCTCTCAACCCTCATGGGGCCATACTCGGGCATAACCTTACAAAATGTTGCATATGTCGTCTAAACATGGGCATCGCGAAGACCTCCGAGGGAATTCCTTATTGGAATAACCTTATCCGGTCCCCATTCGAAATCAAGCTATTCCTATGAAAACTTCTAGTCGGGTAATATAAAATCTAATTAAGAATTCAGTGTTTCAGAAAGAGGGACATTTCAGACTGTCAGCATCAATTTCAAATCAACTGCAACTCATGAAGACAAACTCAGAACTTAGGATTTGCTTATATAAAAAATGTCGGAATTGTATAATGAAAGACAATTGTAGTAAAGTACTTAAAAATCATAATTTACTAATTAGTGTTACGTTTCTTAATATTTTAAAGCAAAAATACAAAAAAGATTAGAAAACTAGAAGAGTGGTCACCCGGGTGCAACTTTCAGTGAACGATATGGCTTCGCTCCACTCACCTCAAACGTACTCATATTTCAGAAACCACAACCGCCTTTTTGTTTTCTGCATTCTCCTTGTTCTCTCCGAAAAGTAATGATGACCTAAATCT
This sequence comes from Dusona sp. PSUC_FEM 10030013, assembly GCA_018902295.1. NCBI lineage: Eukaryota > Metazoa > Arthropoda > Insecta > Hymenoptera > Ichneumonidae > Dusona > Dusona sp. PSUC_FEM 10030013. The sequence continues at coordinate 3,697 of JABSMR010002210.1, read as the reverse complement.
GTCTGGAATATAATGACGTTAAATCTATCCAAGTGCGGTATTTCGTGATCGTAAAATTATGAGAATTAGGGAACACCGGTGGAATATAGGTATGTCATGAATTTTCGCCATGATGAAAGAGGCAAAAGAACGAGTGAAAAAACGGCGTTTCGTGTGAGAATAACTGACCGGCTAACGCAGCGGGGGCAGTAAACCCGCGACGTTAAACTTTAACGGCGTGTGCGTCTGTGGTTGCTGTTACTTCGGCTTCTTCGACACAGCATTTGAGAGAAGATGCGGCAGCAAGATCATGAACAAGTACAACCCCCACGTAAATGCAGTTTTTCTTTTTTTTTTTGTTTCATCAAGCACTCGCCGGAGCTTCGAGTTTGTGATGTATGTGACGTTGTGAACTCTCTGTACACTATGAATCTGCTAAGTCCATTCGCAATGCCTCGTAACTTATGGCATATGCGAGAAAGAACTAGCAATAAAAAACAATTACTCTACGCGTGCTCCTTATTGCTACGCTGTCTCTTAAATATTCCTACGAGGAACAATATTTTTTCGCGTATAAAACTTTGATTGCGTTGAAACTCAATTTGGTTGATTTATGTGTTATGCTCGAGAAAAAACTTTCGGCCCGTACCGTCAAAATGAGAATCATTCGTAACGTCTATCGACATTTGCACCATTCAAATATTCTCTTAATATCTTTACGAGCATATATAAAAACTAGATTTGTGATGAGGGCCCAATAACTGACAAACAGCCAAAATTATTCATAAAAGTTTCTTGTATTTATTATCTTTCTTACCTTAGATATATTCACAATGACAGGTGACATATGTACTTTTGTCTAAACATATTTTCATCGACGAATAACGATCGACACGATTTTTTTGTTCATTTTTTATATATAATCACTTAGTTGTTATACTTACGCCCCGTTTTACTCTCTAGCGTCTTCTTAGCGTAATTCTACTAATATGGTATGTAATCGTAAGTGGCATTTCCTTTTTATTACTTTTACTTTATCTTTATTCAATTTTTTTACTCATTCGTATTATCGTCTTTCAACACACACCTACGAAAAACGTACATCTGTCATTTAGATCAACCAGAAATAATGTCTTCGTTATCATCTATACATAATAATATCTTGGCGACTTCACAACGCCTCAAATATCGTAGATTTTTATTATTTTTTTTCATCTTTTACTTTTTTACTTTTATACTTTTTCGCCATTCGTGCTAATCATGAAAATTGTATCGATAACGTTCGAGATGAGTCTTGATTTCTTTTTTTTTCGTTTAACATTGCTTTTACGATTTGTCTGATATTCGTCTGGTGCGATTCCGTGCACGTGTCCTACATTTCGGGTGTTCAAGGGATTTTTTTTTTCATCGATGCTCCAATGAAAAATGACCAGATGGGAAAAAAAATTTACTAAACTTGCTACGAGAGCATTTTTTCATCACGAATGAAACAGATCTCCATCTCTCATCTTGCCATTTTTCAAATCAATTACACCATTCGACAATTCAACACCCCTGGATTTTTTTAAATTACTATTGATTTATTTTCAAACTCTGATAATGTAATCTACAAATATGGTTTTATTATTATTATTTTTTTATTTTTTCATCTTTTCTGTTGTATTCTGCTTCATAATAAGGCGGACAAGTTTTTTACTCACGAGACATACACATAATTTTGTTTTTGTCGTTTTACACAACTTACATACGTTCGCTACATACTACGTAAAATTTGTTTGTATTTATTTTCGTCGCATCTGCATTTTTTTTCTTCTTTTTCTCATTCGTATTTTCGTACAAAACAAAATGGCATCTTTTTGGCATTGGAAGAAAAAATACATAATTTTTTTCAACTTTTCTCACGAGTTTGCATTTTCTTTATTTCCTTTTTATCGTTATTTTTTTCCTCTGTCATTCAATCATTAAACTTTTTAGTGCTTTCTTTTTATTTCATTTAATTTGTTCAATCATCGATAATCGTATTACTTTTGAAAATGATTTTTTTCATCCTTAAATTATACTTTAGCTTTGATAGTTTCATTACAGTTATTACAAGTATTTACTTTCTAATTACTACACCTTTATCAACTATTTTGGCATCGTCGCGTGAATTTTCGAGATTTTTTGTGTGTTCGTTTGTTTATTTAAAAAAAATTATTTTTCTTTTGTTTTTTTTCAACTTTTATAAAAAGTTGTGAAAGCCTTTTTATGTATTCATTACTTTTTTTCCTTTTCCTGTGACACCTGGAAGTACGTGTTTCATTTACGTAAATCCGGCTACGCCATTGTCATCGTAATTCCGTGATGACCCGGAATTAGCAAAAAATAATAATCAATTTACAATTTTGGCTCGAAAAATATGAAAAATAGTAGCCCTTCCTCAGGACTGCGATTTGTGAATGCTTTTTGTCTCAATTGTATTTACCAAATACTTCTGTTCAGTGCGGTGCGTGATGTATATTGCGGAATCTCTTCAAAAAATCGTTACAAAAATGGAAAAACCAAGAAAATACAAAATTTTTACGTTACATAAGAAAAAATGTAATATCAAAAACTTATTTATTTTGTGAAAGATCAAGTTATGATTTGTGGTAATTTGTTGTACTGTTCATTAATGTTACATACATTCTATATATGAGCATTGGCGAATTTACAATAAAAACTTCTTGTTTATTATTTCGTGTCGATGGTTTGTTTTTTTTTCTTTTACTTGAAATATCTTTGTCCGTCCTTACACGATTTATATAATGCAAAAAGAAAAAAAAATCAGAGTAAAACCTAAGCATGACGAAACTTAGCTTACCGAGAATTTTGGAATAGATTAGGATTGATTCGGATGGCCCACCGATGCTAGACAGGGTACGTGCATTTTTCATCGTCTTCATCATCGTCTTTTCTTTCGAAAACGCTGGTCTTTGACATTAGAATCGTGGAAGAGAAAAAATTTGCACATGTTCTCGAAGCATCGACGTTCAATCACAAACCTTAGTCCCACTAAAAGTAGGATATATAATAATAGTGGTGGTAGTAATAGTAATAGTAGTAGTACAATAACACTTTGTCAAACTTAATTAATAAATAATCAATTAAATTAGATTATATTACTAATCGTTTATATGCGATAATAATGGATGATAATATATTAATGATTCTTATAATACTACGGACAGTGTGGATGTTTGTATGTGTGTCTGTATACGTTTTTCTGTGGGATTGTGGCAAACTCTGTACCAATTTTTATAAATCAATTATTTCATTCGAATTACAAAATGGTTTCTTACCGCAAGAAACAAAATAAAAAGATTCGTTACTAAAAGTCTAACGCAACGGTCTATACGTAATATTCAATTACAATCGTGTCTAAAATCATGCTAATTTTTGTTCTCCTCCGCCTTCATGGGATTATCGACGTGATGAGGAATAAGAAAGAAGAAAACTTTCGTTATGACAAATAAATAAATAGTAAAAACTTTTCTTCAGCTGCACGATCCTAGATCTTCAGCTTTTCTCCTCATCTTCGTCACTCTTTGTAAGAAAGAGTTTTGTATACTTCGCGAGAAAAAAAGATTTCATACATGTTCAATGATACAAGAAAAGAAAACAATTTATAAAAGCCTTTTTGTCCGAGAGCCATGAACGTCATCTAAGTATATGTACAACGAGAAGAAAAAGGAAAAAT
>JABSMR010002209.1:0-12109 GCA_018902295.1 Dusona sp. PSUC_FEM 10030013 | reverse complement strand
TGCGGCACATTAAAAATTTATTGCTTTATACATTTTTGTAATGCGGGCTACGGTAAAAATTCATTGTTGTACAATAAAAATTCTTGCTACTGATTAGAATATTTCATATGTTTCCAATAAATTAGCTCAGTCCAGTTTTCGCATCATTCACACACAGTGCCATCATTTTTTTCATATTATTTTCTCCGTGTATGATTTATTGCGATGATTCTCCAAATTGCACGAAATTTTAAATAACTAGTGAAATTTGAATGAAACTTTAACCGATTCATGAATTCTCGTCAAATTTGCTACTCACACCTTCAAATCAGTTTCTTTTTTAGAATCAGGTTGTTTAGAAGTCGAACTAATCAGCGATTACGGATTCTGAATCTTATGAGCTTTGATTAATATTCTTTTATTCGAAACGCTATTTCAAACACCTTAATACGATGATTGAACTGCATACAAGTACCTGCTAAACGCACGCTGACATTGATAAAAGATGATTGGCAATTATAGAAATAGACAACGCTTAAATCATGTGGCGAATATTGTAAGTTGTATAATTCCGACATTAATGCGAACCTTGGCACGGAAATGTTAAGATAGATTTTTTGAATAGCCCATCAAAGTCTCGGCTATAAGGCAATGATAATTATGAAATATCATCCGAGATCTCTTAATTATATCTCGCATGAGAATACTCCGTTAGTAATTGCTATCGCTCGCGCGTTCATATCGGTTTATTTTCAATTGAGCATCGCTCGATAATCTCGGTGCACTTTGCCAACACATGTACGTACCAACAAACTCCTGTATACATAGATCTCGTCACAGAGAGAACTACGCAAAGATCTGGGTCGATGTGACTCTGCGACTAGTTATTTCTTTCCTCTTTTCGTCTTCTCTTTCTCTATTATTTCTTTTTTCTTTACTCGTCTTCATTACAACGATCCTACGTCTGCTACTTGTACACTAACTGCCGTTCTATCTCATACATGCCCCGTGTTCAATTAGAGTTAATACTGCGGAAAACTCTCGAGAGCCCGGCTAGTCAATCTCATCTCTTGTCTATCACGAATGATGAGAGCCTCGTCTCTGGAGGCTAAATCATTATTCAAATAAGAAAAAACACATCCGAGCATTGCTGAACGATGCCACTTATTTGTAGAAGATATTTTCACGATTTACTTATGACGTGGAGTCAATTCTACTATTTATGAGAGGACTGGAAACGAGGTCCTGCAAATATAAAATACTTCGAAAAATACATTTTTATCATATGATTACGAAGACCGTCAAGATAAATAATGTAACTCGAATTAATTAGACGAATGACTAAATGGTATTTAGAAACGTTATTGACGTAATATAGTGTCTTGAAGTGAACATTACGAATATTTAACGCCCCTCGCTTAAGATAAAAACGTGTCGGGCCCTCGACATGTAGATCGCGACTAATTACGAAATCCTCTGCTTTATTGACCTCCCAATTACTTGATGACTTATTCCGAACTGAATTCGTCACATTACCAACTATAATTTGCTCTGGGATCTCCCAAAATTTGAATACTACGAAAAGGCTGACCTGTTCAGTTTCGTCATGGGTAAAAATATCTAATCCGAATAGTAAAGCGATAAGCGATGTGACGTTTTAGCCTTGAGCATGTATTCGCCAAGTGCACTATACCGACAGAATTGCTTTACCGGCGGCATGTTATACCAGCATCCAGTCTCATATTTACTTCAAGAAAACATGAACATTTTCGTATTTGAATACTAACGCCAATAGTTATTTAATTAAACAATAATTAACATGAGCAAATTCTCGATTAGAACCGTACGTGACAAGTCGTCATTGGTTGACTGCTGATATTTACGTGGTTTCCACATCCGAACTCTCGTTTACTGAGCAGAAATACAAAACTGATTAAAAATCTATGACTAATTTCGAAATAATAAAAATCCTGTGTTTTGTAGTTTAATTCTTGAACCTGGAAGCCAACAATCAATGTTTTTGTCGTCAAACCCTACCCTGGGGTGAACAATTGCTTCGATCGTATCTTTACCATTCGATGAGCCTCGTATGCGATAATGCGGTTTAATTATACACCAACCTTTTTGTTTTTCAGTAACGAAGACAACGGTGTACAAGAAAGTTTCATTTGGTAAAGATTTCTCAATGAAAACTTAGGTAAACGAAAAAAATGGGAAAGTGACTGAATGATGAATGTTTTCGTAGGTTTTTATCCCAGTGATTGACCCTAGAACGCTACCGTTCTAGGGTCAGTCATGATCGACGTCCGATTTCGTCAGGTTTTTACGTGAAGTCTTCAAGTCTCGACATGCTTATGATACGACTTATCGTATTGGCGTTAGGGCTTTAGAGAATTCTCAACGATAAACCTCTGGGTTGATACAGGTGGCTATCGATAATTCTTGGATTTTTTCGGGTTAAGGTTCCTTCGAATAAACACTCTAATCGGCACATCCATTATCGTAAAAAGGGGCTTCTTGAGTAAGCTACTGTGCTAGACAGCACAAGATGCGAGGCTCGCTAGTTACCCATCCGAGTAATGGACATAAGTACTGCAGTTTGACTTGGAAAACCGCCAGAGCCGCATCACAACAGAGTATCTATACTTTCGATGCCTCTGCTGCGTTATATGCTTTGCGGAAAAATATTCAACGTATCGTTGATATCTATGATGCGGTGCTGGTAGAGTCGCTTGAAAAATGTGTTACTCTCGAGATTTGACAGCCTTTCAAAGATTTCTTTAAGCATATAGCAAACAATTCGTTGACTAAATAAAGCCATTGGTATACAGACGAGGGTACATATGCATGAGGCTTTGCAATTACTCAAGCTCCTTTTCTTATCAACATAACTCAACTTCATAACTCCGGTTATGATTATGTTCGTTAATTGATTTTACTTTACTATTACATCGACGCTACCGCTCAAATGTAGACATTTATATTTAATGATAATTCAGAAACGCAATTCCAACCATTTTTATTCTCTCCTCCCGTTGAATACACATAGTAACGAGGAATACCTAAAGTCAAACTCTAATCAAAGTTCCATCAAACAGAATTTACGAATGATACTAACGGAGCTACAAATTAATTTGAATTTTTTATCGTTCCTGCGTATAACCTTGCGGGTTGTTACGAGTCCATCCCATCACTTTAACCATGCTTTTTCCCCATTTCACTAATTTCCATGTTCCTGGGAGATCCCACCGAAGAATATTACCCCACAGCCAATCTGTAGAAAACCTGGCCGATGAAGGCTATGTTTTGAATGAGTTTCAGTTGGTTAGCACTCGCAGAAACTCAGAAAAACTGCCTTTCCCATTCAACGATCGATACGCGAGCCAGTACGTGGCTAAGCGGTCACCCAACCAAGTACTGACCTCTCCCGAGGATGCTTAATTTGGAAGATCGCCAAAACGACACACCGACAGCGCACCCATCGTTGTTTTGTCAGCTACGAATGATATTTCCTTTGAATTGATTTTTTAAGTAAAACTTACTTCAAACTCGTTTCGTTTCGAAGGTGATCGTGAAACGGAAACAAATACTGTGATTAAAGGAAATGAATGTTTGATCGTTGATAAAAAATAATCGTTTATTCCGATTGAGATTTTGAAATAGAACTACTTCAGGGTGGCCAATGAATACTTTTGAGCGTTAGTATCTACAAATGTGTACAGAATTGTTCGTATATGTCGATTTTCTGTAAACACACGCGTGTGTGTTAGCCGATATTTATGTAAGTTTATAAATATATTTGCTATACGCAGCCTTGCTCATCTGCGCGATAGATTTTCAAGTGGAAACACACTCGCGTGTCTTCAATTGGACATAGCCATGTCTCGCTGATACGCATCGACGATACACGTTTCAAGAGCAGAGGTTCAAGTGTACATGCGATCGTTGCTGTTGTAGAAGATAACGAGGTGTCGTACTAACCACGTCCGTATACGGAATGCGATAACGTTATCGATACTTTTAATTATAAAAAACTACGAAAGTACATCACTTTGTTTGGATATAAAAATATTATCTCGTTACAATCAATATTCTTGCAAAAATCACAATTTTTCTTACTCTTCGCGATAATCGTCTCCGATTTATATTCCACATTATCAGTTCTTATTCAGAGGCCGACAGTGCAAATAAAGTTGGTAAAATTCTACGAAACGAATGAGTAAGTGAGAAGTTTTTTTGAAATTTCATTCGTGATATTATAATTTCGGGCTGTCTGAAAAATATCGTCAGCGTTATCATCGATGCGTCACTTAAGTTATAAGGAATTTTCGAAAATATTAACAGGAGATAAAATCAGACGATGAAAAGTTGAAAATTTCGTACTGAAATGTGAATTAAAATGTGCAAATTCATTTACGTAACACACGAGGGAGTTAAAATGGATAGTGTTTTAATTTTCATAAGAAAATAAGAAAAAACATTTTTTTTTCCTCTTGGCTCATAGTAATTTCTTCCACATCCTGCATAGTCGCTAAGTCATTGTTCACGGTAGCCTTCGGTTTCACGTTTCCGGTTAGACGAACCGAGAATCCAGTGTTCTCTTCTTTCGCGGTATGTATGCCATGCAGTGCGGAAACTTTTGGAAGAAAAACAAAGGAGACGGTGAAAAAAGTGTTCTAATTTCAATAGAACAATGGAGTGCACGCGAACGGTAAAGATTCGTCAAAAAATGACCAAGTGTACGATAATGACGTACACAAATTCGACGTTCAGAGAAATCGATCGTTTGAATGAGGATTAAAACATATATATCATCGGACTTTCTCGACACCAGTTTCATTCCATATTGAATTAAAGAAACAACAATTGATGCAAAGAAAAAAAACCTCGAGCCTAATCGAACACGTAACCAAACCGACCCCTCGATTCATACAAATCGTAATATAAATACATAAGTGCTGGGCTCACTTAAAAAAACGTGAAACCTGAAACCTTGATGGCTTTTCCACACATCATTCCTAAGGTGCGTAAGCAGGTTCCCCGGAATCCTTCCAATACATCATCTTTATCGCTGATGTCCTCCGAGCGTCTTGTCAGACGCTCGAAATTGTCTGCTCGATCACCCTCTTTCCCGTTCGACTTAATTCGCTTCGAACCCTTCGCGCAAGGATCTGCTCGACCTCGCATGAGCCAAATCTAGGCCGTTGCCGTGGCGACGTAGACCGACCATCGACATCGAGGATAATCGCGATGAAACGAACACAAAGAACCGAGGGATATGGGAAGCACATAAAATAAAGAGAGTGAGAGCAAGATAAAGAACCTAGATAAAAGCAAGATGAAGAGAAAAGAGAATGAACGTAAAGTGCGCGAGTATACGCTTGAGAAAGAAGACTCGCCCGATGCTCCACCAATAATCGATCGGGCACTTGTTATTTCAAGTTTCAGATCCAGCCTTTCGGAGACGCTATATATCAGTCGGAGTAGTTGAACAGGAGTCCGCGTAAGGTGTGGGTGTCAGAAATCTTTCTATAAATAATTCCGCGCGTCTGTAAGAATAATAAAGTGAATTATTGATTTATAATTGTAAGACTGCACCAGTTCTCGTTGCAATATATATGAAGAACGTCCATAAAACATTATTCGTAAAGTGCCTGAACGGATTGAAAACAAATTTCAACTTTTAAACTGCTAGCAATAACGTAATAGTGAACTTTTTTTTTTCTTTTTTCTTCAATCGTAAGGGATGAATGAAAACTTTACAAAACTGCAAGTTTTTCACATCGTAGGTAAGAAATTGAAGTATATTTAAATTTAGTCTTGTTAAGAAAAAATGTTCGGTCGAAATTTGATCGCTCTGTGGGCCTTCGGCTTAAGTATTTTATGGAAATTATGAAAAATAAAGAAATTTGCCAAAAATACAGCTTTTTGATAGAAATTGAAACGAATTTTAATGAGAAATTTGATTTCCTCAATTTTCACTTCGAGAACGTTCGTCATGGCTTCGCGATCTCATAACATTTGCGTTTTCCTTAGATGCATAAACGACCACACACACTGCGGAATTTATAATTGTATATTTTTGATGAACAGTTGAAGAAATTCATGAAATTTCACTAAAAAATCGATGTATTTACATTTATTTTCTTGCGTTCTAATAAACAGTGTTTTTATGTAAAAAAGTGGCGAGAAATATTTGTGGCTGAAAAAAGCATGGTAGCATATAGCTTCAAAGGTGCGCGTGATTCGAATCTTGACGGGGAAGTAGAAACGGAGCCTGATATGGTCCGCCGATGGCGAGTCAAAGAGAGTGGAGAGTTGGACGCGGGAGTGCGAAACGTTGGGAGAGTCCAAAGCGTATAGCGCCGGATCGTTTATTTAACTATACGTGAATGTACGTTTTTTAGAGAACGGCTTTTCCACGTCCGGATTCATTTCGGCCGGGGCTTTACTTTGTTTCAGTTTGAATATGCACATTTTTCTACTTATTCACACATTCGTTTCTGTGAGGATGCAACTTTTTTATCGCAAAGTTTTTCACTCTCTCAAACACTATTAAAATACGAATTTTTAGCTCAAACAATTCCTCGTAAAAAGTAATCGCTCACCATAAAATGTAAGAGCCGCATCGTCTGACGGTTTTATTTGCTGTTATATAAAGGCATTTTTTTACACTTCCAAAGACTTCATTCTCCGAAGTGTCTTCAACCGCCAGAACATATGCTTCAAAATCTAGAAACGCAATTTTAAGACTAAAGTGACTGATCGATTCACTTCTTCTGAATTTTTAAATTCTTTAATTCTGTTTTCCATTTAGTCCATTTTTGCTCTCGCGTAGATTGAAAATGGTAAACGACGTTTATTTTGAAAAATATTATCTCCCAGTTGACACGTTCGTCCACAATGAACTATTATCCGAATCCGAGGTCTATTTCTCGCAAATTTATCAAAGTTATAAATACAATACTGCGATGAAATTTATGCAAAACTGTATCAATACAAATTTGCTTCGCGCGAGTCCGTGCGTATAAAAAACACGGAATTTTCAGGTGAAAACAGAGTACGTGATCATGATCTAGAATGATTGTGCGCAAACAACGTCAGAAGCAGTTGAAAAATCAATAAACACGAATCGTTTTAAATAAAAAGTGTTTCCCGATGTGAAAGTGTCGAGGAAAATTCATTAGCAGGTGTTTGCCGTTTTATTGCGTCGTTTCAACGACGCAAAAATAAAAGTGCAATCGATAAAAGTGCCAAATTTATTTGTCGACCGATGCGATGTATCGCAGCCGCTCGGCGCGCACGTTGCGAAAATAAAATTGGCAGTATGTCGAAAACGGCCGGTTCCATCGGGAAGAAATATTTCAAATTCAAAATACTCGCGGTTCGAATATTTGTACCGTTAAAAATAAAGTTCGAATTGCGTTTCGCGAATATTCACGACACGTTCGGAGCTTCGATAACACTTAGTTGTTAAAATCACAAATAAACAAGTTCGAAACGTTTCGCTAGGATTGATTAATGAGAAAAAAATTGAGGGATAAATACGTCGTGAATAGAATGTACGGCTGGAAGAAATCTTGATAAATTTCGTGCGGATTTCATGCGGCTAAGAAATATTAAAGGGACGGGGTATGCGAGTAGTAACAGCCGGGAATCTCCACGCGCTCTCGATCGAACAGCCCTGCGTCAGCTGATGCGCTGTGAACTCAGTCTCGTATGATAAATATGCGCGCTACGCTCGTCGCCGCGTCCGCACGATTTCGCCTCTAATAAAATTCCTTTCTCGATTCAATATTTATTCATCAATTCGTCATTTGGCTAATCTACGTGCTTATCAATATATAGATGTATTTATATATAAAATGATTGATATACCGTTGACCCATTAGAAGGTATTCCGTCGAGGGGACTTTTATCGGGGATATTAATATAAAAAAATATATACGCCAGCCCCGGAGAGCAGCAGAGTCGACGATGACTCTCGGATTTTCTTCGTAGCGTCGCTGTCGTCGAGCCGAGCGACGATGAATGACGAGATGCTAGATCCGCGGTCCGTGTCGCCGGTGTAAATAGAAAGGGCCGAAGAGAGAGATAGAGAAACGAAGATAGAAAGAGACTATTTCCGCTCCGTGGACCGGAAAAAATAGAGACGAAGAGAAACACCCCACGGGACCGAGGAACAATTATAAGCGAACCGTACCAACACATTACCAAACATCCACACACGTACTTGTGGTCCAACGGGACCGAGCAATAAACTCTCTCGCGAACTTGACGACAAGCGCACCTAAATAGCATTTTTTCCGTTTCTTTATTTTTTCAGTCTTTGTATATAATTTTTTGACTTCTTTTTTTCAATTTTCATTACATTAGTTCGCGTTTTTCGAAATATATATTTTTCATCAATTTATACTGATTTTTTTTTCGATCAAATAAAGTTCGTAACGTTTCAAAAATTCCATCCTTTATACCGGTACCGAAAAAAGTAGCAAATTTTCTAAAGTTTCAAAAAAAATATGAGATTTTCTAGTTGAAACGATTTTTCAGAAAATTTGACATTTTTCAATGTTCCAAAAATTTAGCTTATTCAGGCTTCGTATCTGCCAGACACAACAACATATTAAGCTAATTTGCAATGAAGTTGTTGTTTAATTTCAAATTGATCATTTTTTTGCATCGACACGTTGAATTTTGTTGTTGCAAGTTTGAAAACTTTCCCTTTTTTCCATACTCGTTCGAGGCAATATGAATATTTTTTAAAGATTCACGTTTTCATTCATATTGTAATGTTTTCTGAGTTGAGACTGAACTGCAACGAAAGATGCTGCTAATTAAAGGCACAAGGGTAAATTAAGCGTGACTGCTTGACCGCTGTTTGCCAAAATAAAATAAAACAAAAGGTCGTAAAGAGAATGCAACAGATGTACCAAAGAAGAAACCGGTAGACGAGATTGTGCAAGATCGTGAACGAACATTGGTTCAACTTCGTTGGGGATTAAAAAAAGAAAAAGAAGAGAAAAGTCAATCATGAAAGAAAAGTGGGAAAAGTGATGAAATAAAATGGAAGGTTTTGCTTAAGAATTGGATGAATTAAATATGAACGTGTCGAGTAAGTTCACGGTCGAATCACTTTGGTACAGTGCTTGAGACAATACAATGGCGGGATTGAAAAGAAAGAAAAAGCTTTGGCTGACGCAGTGTTGGTTGAGAGAGGCGCGTTGTTAGTCGGCCGAGCGGAGAGTACCAAAACTTTCAGTGGAGCATGACCTCGATGAAATCTAACGACCCTCCCTTCGCCGCCCCCGTCCGAATCTCCATAGGGACCTATAACCGTGTGCACTTGCGCAATCGCCGAGACATCGTCGACGCCGTAGTCGCTGCTGCCGCCACCCGGACGAACCTTTATTTCTCGATTCTCTTAGCTCCTCAACTCGGCTGATAGAGCTGGACTTTTCCGGTTCAGCTCGACGACCACGAGTCAGCTGTTTTTCCAGCCCGATCGAATCTACAGATATAGGCACTAATGAAAGAGAACTTACAAAAGTTCAATTTCTCCCTACCAAAATCTTTCTTTTTTTTTCGTTCGAAGAGAGTCACGTGAAGTCCTTGATGTATCGATCACCGCACTTTATACATGTCTGCGTCTATAAATCAAAAAACAGTGTAGGCTGTAAAATTTTTACTCAACGGACAGTCTCGTAACCGTTTTGATAGAGGAATCTTGCCAAAAAGGAAATCTTCTGTATTTTGGTTCTGTAAACTTTTGACCTTCTCGTATAGAATTAATATCGAAAACTAATAATTTATCAAATTTATTTTTACGCGGTTTGCAGAAGAGAGAAAGAGGTAGAATATTTTTTTTATCCTCCAAAAATCCAATTTATATCCAAAAATATTATTTTGTACCCTCATAAATATGAGGGTACAAAACATGGAGAACTGCACACGCAGTAAATGCAGCATATATTTCAAACGTTGAGGTCTTGATATGCATGAATTATTGTTACTACGTATTTAAGAGATTATTGGGTATAAGAATTTGATGAAAAATAAAATATGACATAGAATGAGTGAATTTAGAAAGATTGATAACTGTTTTCATTTGATAGAAATGACGAAATATAATTAATAATTTTTAAAGCATACAAATCGACAAAGTAGGAAAGTGTAATATAGTAGAGGATTTTTATATCCTTTTTTGTCAAAGTATATAAGGGGGAAACCGTTGTCGGATTTTGTGAGAAACTTAGCGTCGTCGGCTATTGGAAAAGGTCAATCTAATTCGTAATATAGTCGGATACTTATAGTCTCCGAGGCAACTTAGTGCTTACGCGAAACTAGTTTGTCTGCGCCACCTAGTGGTCGATCTCGGAACATCTCCTCAATTTGGCTGTATTCGTGTAACAGCGCGTAAATAGAGTAACCGATATTAATTATTTTCCCGTTTTTCTAGTTTTTTTTTAGAGTTAGTTTTTCAACAACGGGAACAATAAAAAAAATTTCGACGGAAAAGAAAAATGTATGCCGTTAAGCAGCTTACAACAGTCTTACATGCACTTAGAGGTGCCAAAAAAAGGGTTGAAATTTTGTTTCTATGGGACTACTTTTTTTCATTTAAAAACACATATTTTTGTTCATGGAATTTAAAACCTCCATTGCAAAAAAAAAATGTTCGTCGTTGTCGCTTTAGGTGAAAAATACTAAAACATTTTTTTCTTCAATTAAACACCAACACCATTGTCATAGCAGATTTTTTTAAAAGCATTTTTCACTAAATGGCAGACGTTTGAATCGAAAAATGGGGAGTTTGCTTAAAAGGACTTTCTTTTTTTATTTATGGAAAAAAAACGGTGCCGTTTAAAAACAAAACTGTTCGACAAATCGGTCGTTTAGTTGGCGAGGTACGATGGTTCCTATATTGAAAAAGTCTATTTTGACGAAAACACCTTTTAAGGGTTCAGCATATGCACGTATCAAATGAAGATAACCAAATTTTGGTGCAAGAGATTTTTTTGGCCGCCTTAGGTGTGTGTAAGTCCCTTAAAGCAGGAAATTTGGAATTCAAAGGTTTTTAAAGTCCCAAATAAGCTGCAATATTCCAAATATACCGCACATCCTCTACATAAATATGTGAGCAGTATTGTGAATATTAAAACTCGGGTCGAATTTGGGAGGAAATCTTTGGACGAGTGGAGAGAAGAAAATTTTCGGAAGGTCTGAATTTAACTAATTTGGCAACGAAAAGATTTTTGCTCTCTCGTGTATGTAAATATAAAATAATAGCAATTTTTAAACGATTATGATCGTCGAAAATTTCTCGAGCAAATATTGCTCTGGGTTGCCGTAACATTATGCTAATGACTTTGAAATCTCGTAAAGTTAAACCGATCATGCATAATTGGGTATTTCACATATTTTGTCCTGTAATTAAAACGAAGTTTTAGAAGGTAAAACAAAGTACAAGCTTTCGGGACATCGAAAGTTGTATCGGCGTCGAAAATATGCGGCAGTCTTGAGGCTATTTACTAAATAAAAGGAAATTCATTGGTTTTCACATCTTTTTTTTTTTATAAATAACAAATTTTCGTACTAAGCAACAACAAGAATGAACGCGAGGCTTGTCCCAAGTCTGGTCAGAGTTGCTACGATACATTCAATTATTTTATCCGTATAACTCATTCCCCCTCCAAACCGACGACTTTGATCGTGACGCTCTTATTACTAACACTTACCACCCACATGTACGTGAATACATTCATATTTGATAGTAGACGTAAGAAAACGTCTATAGATATACACGTTAATGTCAAAGGTGTTGCAGTGCCTTTCTCCGCCGTTTGTCCGCGTAGCTGACTCGCTGATATATAAGTACTGTGTGTCTCTGGTGCTGTACACTTACTCACGTAAACTAAATAGGTACACTATCGTGAGAAAGTAAAGAAACGACTGTTATTTGATTAAAAAATAATATTCATTTATTGCACGAAAGTTCCTTTTAGGCTTAACAGCACGGTGCGAGTTGACATTAAAAACTTCCCCGTTAAAACCTCCGGAATTAGAACGAATCAATTTCTTTTTCTATTGCAGTGAACGAACAAGAATCAAGCTTTTCATTCATTCATTTGAT
>JABSMR010002098.1:0-12112 GCA_018902295.1 Dusona sp. PSUC_FEM 10030013 | reverse complement strand
ATACAGGCAGCTATATTTTAACTGAGTTTCAGTTGGTCAGCACCATCAGCAACTCAGAAAAACTGTCTCCCGCTCAGCGATTTATACGCGAGCCGGTGCATGGCTAAGCGGTCACCCAACCAAGTACTGACCGCACCCGAGGCTGCTCAGCTTTTGTGATCGTCCGAGCCATACACCCAGCGCGCACCCATCGCTGTCGGTTTGCTAAAATTTACGAAAGCTCAAAAGCATGTAACTGCGAAATTGCAAAAATGAATACTCAGCAATGTTAAGCTTAATCCTCGAATTATATTCGAGCGATACATATTCAAATCCCTACCAAGTTATCTTTGACCCCGGAAATGACAAAAAAATGAATAAAAAAGTTTTGACCATTTAATTGTTTCCATCAATTTTTTAATAACTGAATTTCGAACGTTAAGCATTTAATTTTATTTTAAAATTCTATGTAGTCTTTCTTATCTATCAAATTTGAAAAACACGATTAGTATTATAACTGTCGATAGGGAAACGCTTGATCTGACATTTACGTAATGAAGTCTATCATCAATGAATAAATTTATAATACTTTATAGTTAAAAATAACAATGCATTGTTGTGTTATTGAAAAAAAAAATCGATTATCCTGTTCATTCATGTTCGCCCTGACCTAACGTATTGCAATGTACACGAACGCATATATCGAACGTATTATTGTATACAATGTGACGTAACGTACGTCGACCTTGGTGATTCTAACCGTCCATCGTATAATAACAAAATAAATTGATCAGTCTGAGTACTGGTGAAAATTGGTCAAGTACAAGTAAAAATAAAACCGATGTATATAGTCAGGTATTCGGATCGATAATGATTTTTTTAAATATCACGTGAATAAAAATATTCAAAACTTCAGGAAATCTTTTTAAATTCGTGTAAAAAAGAAAATTTATGAATTTTCGTTTACTCAAAACATCATAAATTAGTAGCAATAATAATGATACCAAACTCGAGGAAATAAAAGTTTTTAAATTATTGCGATCTTCCTCATTCCCTAATAAATTAATCAATAAATTATTTTTTTTAATGATAAAAAAAACGTCATTGAAAAATGAAAAAGAGGAATTGGAAAACGTATCGAACTTTTCCATTTTTTCATATTGTCGGACGAAAAAACGTAAAATTTATAAAATACGCGATAAAAAAATGTCTCTCAATAGTTTTGATGAGTCTTGTCATGTGCTTAATGCGATTGTACGCATTGAGCGCTTATGTTTGAAAAACAAAATTGACATCGAGAGGATTGCCGATGACAAAAAAAAATAATCGAGTTGAGAGAAAACGTGCAACTATTTATACACTTTCCCTCCAAGATACATGTGATTGCTGAGTGCTTTGCTACTTTTCAAATCAACGTGTTTACACTTACACACATACAGATAATATACGATCGAGACAAAAATCGAGATGAGAGTATAAATAATAAAAAAATTGAGAGAAAGGGAATTTCTTGTTTATTCCAGCATTTAATTGGAGCATTTCGATCAATCAGTAAAACAGCAAAAATAATAAATATGGAATGTGAGTGAACAAACTTTTCGAAAATATTTTCCACCATTTTTAGAATGTCGACGACTTTTTTTTCTTATAAACACTATTTTAGTTTTAGTTTTATTTTATTCCCATACAACAACGAAGCATCGTTAAAAAATTGAATTTTCCAGAATACTATGAAAAATGAAATGATTCAATGATCAAATGGAATGGATACGAATGTAACGAAATAAAAATTTTAAAAACCCAATATTTCCCATCAACTCTACTTTGTAAACATTTAAAAAACATGTTTTTTGCTTTTTTGAAATCTCATTTTTCATAAACAAACAGTACATAACTTCGAAAATGATTGGAAGCCGTAAAAATACAACGCACGTTAGTCACGTCTTACTGTAAAATGTAACGTTATTTTTGCATTCCTTTCAGAACGAAAATGCGACGTCATCACATGGCAAAATGCAAGATTCAACCTGTCAGTGAAATTCTAGAATTTTTCTGATGCAATAGTGAGGGTTGAAAAGTCATTTATAGTATGAAACGTGGTTTCATTACATTCGAAAAAAAAGTCAACGCCGAACGAAGTCATATTTTCAAGTTTACGTCGTTCGAATACACCGAAATTATTGTTATCTTAATTGTCAAATTACAGATTTTTTGACCATCAGATTGTGGTCCCCAAAGAACACTAAAAAACAACGGTCACCCATTTTTGTACACGAAATTAGGGACGAAACTTTGAGTTTTATAAAAATAAAAAAATTTAGTTGCATTCGAATGACAAAAATTTTTATATGACAAAATAAAAACACGTCTGTGTGGCATATTTTGTAACGAGAGAACACAAATCACCATGTTTGAATACCAAAGATAAGAAAGCAATTCAAGAAAGAAATAAATCCCTCGTGTAAAAAGTCACATTCGCAAATGCGAAAGATTTATAAATAAAGTGAAAAACATTTCATTCTAGTCTTTATCGATCGCATTTGTTGGCTAAACCCAATAAATATTTCAACAATAAATCAATTTTGTCATTTTTTTCACATTTGAAAAAAAAAAGTGGAAATTATTTTCTGTCCCGACCATTCCATTTCGTAGAACCTCCAACAAAAATACAGTCTGACGTAATTAAAAAAAACTGCAACTCCAATCGTTCCAAGTCGGAGAAATGTCTCGTAATAAAAATGTCATCAAAAATATTGTCGTCCGGAATACAAAAGAACCACCTTCGGGAGTTTGCATTCCTGCATTTAGATATAAGCATAAACATCTATAAGAGGCAATTTAAAATAATTTCCACTGCGTAGATTCAAGATACGGGACGATCAATATTTTTAAAGTTTGTACTCTCAAGGGATGTGTACACCTGACATATCAGCGTTACGGTCAGGCAATTAGATTTATTTCAAGATGCGTATTTGTTATTTTCGTTTACAAATACTGGAAGAATAAAACAGTAAATTAAATTCCTACCGGAACCAATAAATCTTGTTGCGTCATGAGATGATTAAAAAAATAAAAAACACGAATGAATTATAGATGTCGATGGAAAAAAAGTCATTTCAAGAATCAACGAAAAGTGTATTTTTGTCGTTTTTCGTTAAAAAAACAATTGTTCGAAAAACCTCCATTTTACGACGCGCGTATTGGAAGGAACGCGCACGACACACGCAGAAACAAAAACACACACATACACTAAAGAGGTATTTGGGTCGTGGAGGTAAACACCAAAGGCGCAGGGCCGAAAAACTATTACGCCGAAAGGCTTGAAAATAATAATGATAATAAAGATTGTAATAAAGAAAACAATAATAAGAGACGAGGAAGGAAGATTCGATGTTGCAGAGTTCGAATGAATTTTGTGTTGATGGTGCAGTTTGCCCCTTCCCCTCGGTCTCGCAACATGATTCGAATAATGTGACACAATTGAAGCACCGAGTACGAAAATAGATAGTAAATTGTTGAACGCAGGGCGTCCTACGCATTTGCTTAACGTCGCGCGAATAAAGTGGCAAAAAAAGCCGGGGTGAGCGAGCAATGAGATCGCAAATATGAACTACATAAACAATCGTTGTTCATCGACTCGAAATACGATAAACATAGGTTCTAATTAAAGTTTCGATCGATATAAACGAGCGGCCGATCGGCAACCGGTTATATTTGTTGCTATTATTATTATTATTATGATTTATGATCACGTGCACAAAAGTATTCAGCATGCGGTTCGACCGGCTGCGTATGTTTTCCTAGCCGCTGCGCACTAAACGGCTTTTATGAATGTATACGTGTATAAATATATGTACTATTTTCTTTGTAGTGTGTTGTGATATATTATTGGTGTAGGTCTTGGTTGAAACTACGCAATTTTCGTATAGTATGAGGTAGAAAATAATCAAATGGCATAAACCCGTTTTACACAAGAGAAATGGATGTTAAAAAAATGCATTAAAAAAAACGTTGACCCACCCTCCGGCAACGAGATGTATCACGGTCTCGCGCTGCGACATTCTCGATGGCGAAGGAGTTTTCTGCTAACGGCCCGGCCGCATGCACTTTCTTCTTCAAAATTTGATCTCTTATACTTTTTGTATGTTTTTCTGATTCTCTCGGGAAAAAACACGACTGTTCACTAATTATACAAAAACAACACTCAAAACCTTATCTCCGATGGAACCGTTCAACGGTAAAACCGATGTTCTTCGTCCTTCTTCCTCTTTTTATAATTCAATTTCTTTTTTCAATTTTATTATGTCTCAAATGTATTTATAGTTGAGTCGTAACGAATCGACGAACACACACTACTCTCGCATATATGATAGAGACACTCGAGATCGCGACAAGAAACGAGACTTCCTGCATCCACTAACGACTCAAAACAACTGAAACGATTCGCTTTTCAACATCCCCACTCCGCCGGGAGTTGCGACGTTAAAAATAATTCGCGCTTGGGTCATCGATTCATACTGACAGCGCCTCTACCGGCAGAATTTTAAACTATTCGTATTGCGTTCTTAGCCATAAGTTATCAACTGAGCTCTCCCGGAAAATCAATGACGTTACCGACATTTTTTCATTCCCTTTTTCCACTCTATGCTTTTGTTCATACCTTGATCGAACTTGTCCACGCATATACATGAATTACTGAACTTTGCGGTTGAATTATTAAATCAGATTAATATTTATAATGAAATTCGATCATATAAGAGCGAAACGCGAGTCGTGTATTACCAACTGTCAGTTTGTGGAAGAATGAGAATATAAGTTGATAGATGTCGCTGATGTGAATTTCCCGAGAGTAATATACATATATAGGGTGTACCACGTTCGTGACCGTCACGTCTCCCCGTCATGGTCACCCGTTTCAGCAGCGTCTCTTCGCTGTCTATAAGTTGATCGTCTATCGTGTACATCGAGTTTGGTTTGACCACCCAGAGTCGGACGGTGTTTCAAGCCTCTCTTTGCGTATTCGAACGTTCAAAAATTATTTAAAGCCGCGGGTTTCGGTGAATCGCGCGTGATAAAATAAAAAAAAGTGAGCGAACACGTAGAAAGAAGAAAAACGAGAAATAAGAAGAGAAGAAAGAAAAATACAAAACGATAAAAATGACGTCGCGATTCGAGAAGGAACGGGCCAAACAGATACAAGACAAGTGCCAGGATCTTTTGACGCAAATGTTGCGAGACGAAGACAACAAGTACTGTGTCGACTGTGATGCCAAAGGTTCGTTTACACCTGTGAAAACATATACACAAAAATGATACGACTACGCATTTACATGGACGATAAAAATTTGGAGTTTAATGGCTGCAATGTCGAATACTCCATATTTCGTGTTCTCGAAGCAACAAGCTTTTTTCGTGCAACTACCCACGAACTTTTGACATTTTTATATTTCCCCTTCTCCCTCCACCCCTCCCATTTAGAGATAAGTCCACGAGGCATCTGACACTTTGGTTAGCTGTATATCGATTTTGGCCTTAGTTCCCGCGACCTAGTTACAAGCGGGCGTATAATTCGCACAGATGATCGTATTATTATCATTTTTATTATTATTATTTTCTTTTTCTTCCACTACTATCGTGACAAATCCTCGAACAATTGACAACCGAGTGCTCGAAAATGGCTGTCATAAAGCTCGCGATGACGCTCGATCGTGAAATCGCGATTGTAAAGAAATGCTTCACGAAGGTCGTCAGCCAAGAACCCAGCTTGTAATTATTGTTGATAGTAAAACTCTTTGTCGCAACAAATGCACTTTTCAAGAAAAATGACAAGCGTAGCGTTCCTTTCAACAACGCTTGACAAAAACGTTCAAAAATTCAATTCCTCTGACATTACAATATTAAAATCTTGACCACTGCAATGCAACCTGAAAATATTTTACAAATTTCTTAGTTTTTAAGGGGAATCTCTGTGAAACTTTTAAATCTTCTTACAATTATGATTTTACTTTGAGCCACTATTTCTACTCTTCAAAAAAAGGAAAATTCACTGCAAAAGCCGCACTGCCCAGCTATATTTCTGGTTCAGATTGCAAAAGCTGAAAAATATTATTTAACTATACAAGTCTTTGTCGTTGCCAATGACAGACGTTTTCATATTTTTCTGTAAGTATTATTAACACAAATAAGCATTGTTTTATCATCCAATCACTTTTTGCACAAATACCATTTTTTGTCGTTGATTTAATGATTTATCTAATTTTTCCAAAATAATATTTTATGGAAAACTTATTGCTATCGAGACTGATTAATTCTTAAAATTGTTTTCAAATATTTATTGAGAAATTTAAAGCATTTCAGAACTATAATTATTGATAAGCAATCATGTTCATTGAAACGTCAAATTTTCTATCACATCAACGGATGAACAAAAAAAAAAATGGTATTTCTTCAAGAAATGATTGGGTAATAAGAGCGATAATACTTGTTGTTTTGTAGTGTCTACAGAAATGTGTGCAAAAATCTTTGTTTGGCAAAGTCAAAAACTTAGGCAGTTGGAACATTTTTCCAGGGTTTTGCATTTTGCACTGCAAGTGCCATTCGACGGTGCAGGCTCGCAGTTTTTTTTTTTGTTTTTGGACAATCAAATCACTTACCCAAAGTATTAGCATAATTGGACAAAGCCCCAACGATTTAACAGTTTCAACAAAGTCTCGCCTCAAGGTAACTAAAGACCTTAAGGGCCTTAAGGTCATGCCGAATCGTTTTCCTATGAAAATTGAACAAATTCAGAGTCGCCCATTTAGGGAACTACTATGTGATTACTTGTCAAATTTTAAAAGGATTCACTCTTCGGGAATCGAGATATTTTTTATGAGAAATTCCACAGTTTTGCATTATCTTCTCATGGAGAACAATCAAGTATTTTATATTTTTTGCCATAGCTCTGAAACTTTTTTCCAGATTTTTTTTTACCAATTTTTCAATCTTAGAGGAACATGTGACAAAGGTTGTCGAAAAAACTAGGATTTTCATCGTTTAGTCTCAACATTATAGCGATAGAAATTAAAAGTGAACACTAGAGATACAGGAAACGCATTCTGCCTAATTGTATTCAAGCATTCATACATTAGCAGGAAACTTAACTTTCCAACATGACCACTGTGAGACAATTACCTTAAAGATTAACAAACTGTTTTGAACTTTCTGTTGGTATATCCCCAAAAGTATGACCAACTTTTGCAGTTCGAAACTGCCAATAAATTTAAAGCGTTACTGGAAAAGAAAAAATAAATTGCTTTCCAATGCTGCGAGCTTGAATATCATGGGGTTTTACTAAAAATGCATGTTTCACAGGACCGAGATGGGCGAGCTGGAATTTGGGTATATTTTTGTGTATTCGCTGCGCTGGAATCCACAGAAATCTTGGAGTTCATATAAGCAAAGTTAAATCCGTTAATCTGGACACATGGACACCGGAACAAGTTGTGGTGAGCAATAATCTAATACACAAATTTTCGTTATCTAAAAAGATAAGACTGTGTGAGAAATGGAAAAAAGTCGTCTAATTTTTTATCTGATTTATGGGACAAACAGAATATTATCATGTGGTTGAAAAATTCAGGTTTTTAATACAGTAAAACCTCGTTTATCCGAGGTAATGTGGGGATCCGTTTTATCCGAGCATCCACCTCGATTAATGTGGAGTGCTCGGATCAGTCCGTTGTCTCGGATAACGCGGAGGCTCGGTTGATCGAGGGCCGGATAAACGAGATTTTACTGTATGTGAATATCCAACTTTTCTTGATTTTACCTGATTTATGATATAAACATCATTTTTTTATGGAGAAGACAAAAAAATTTCTACTTAAACATAAAAATACGATAAATATCGATAAATTTGTTTACGCGGTTTGATATTAATTATTTGCTTTATATTATGTAATTCTTCTGGTTTGACCGAAGTCAAGTTTACGTGAACAGAAGGAGACTGACTCCAAAATGCAAAATAATAATTTAATTTTCAAGTTGTCAGTTTTTTGCATTTGTATATATTATCAACGTTCCTACTATTTTTTGACCTTGCTTGATCTTCCTACTCGAATCGTCAGGCTGCTAATATCCTAAAAGCATAAAATGCTAGAAAATGATATTTGAGCC
The DNA here is from genome assembly GCA_018902295.1 of Dusona sp. PSUC_FEM 10030013. Classification (NCBI taxonomy): domain Eukaryota; kingdom Metazoa; phylum Arthropoda; class Insecta; order Hymenoptera; family Ichneumonidae; genus Dusona; species Dusona sp. PSUC_FEM 10030013. Next base: position 3,976 of record JABSMR010002098.1, on the reverse strand, counting down.
GTGTTAACATTACTCCGATCATTGACAACAGAGCCTGCAACAAATGGGCAATTCACGTGCCAGAGCTGTGTACGAGGCTAATCTACCGGATAGCTTCAGAAGACCACAGACAGACTGCAGCTTGGAAAGTTTCATTAGAGCAAAGTACGAACACAAAAAATATATTGCGAGAGAATGGGTCCCACCTCCTTTACCAAAGGTAATTTTTTCGATTATCTTTACCGATAATCTCTGCTCAATAATTGAATATAATTAGTTCGTGTAATGGTTACATACAAAATGTTGGTTTTTCATGAATACTTTCTAGGCTGAAACCATATTTTTTCAATTTGAAAATAAATTTCGACGTACAATCTTACGTTGAGAATGAAATTTTTTTGTTGTTAAATTCCAAAGTTTGTTGATTAGAAAAATAAGAATTTTAAGATGAATTTTTTATACAATTTGAAATAAGTTTCTTACTGATGAATAATCAAGGCCCTCGGTTGAATAATAAGTTGGACATTTCTCGTGGTGTTGAAAATGAAATTGTTCCGCATGATAAAAAATTCAGGATTTTAGGGTTAAAACAAAAAAAATGGATAATTTCAGGTGAATTGGGACAAGGAACTCGATGAAGAGGCAGAACGACAACGTCGGCGAAAGAAGGAAGGCACTAAATCGAGTACCAGCCAAAATGCCCTCCCACCGGTTAAGAAACCGGAAGTAGTGCCGCAAATACCAAAACCACGAAGCTCCGTAAGTCCTAAACCGAACAGAGCAAATAATGCAGCGACACTGGATCTTTTGGGTCTCGGTGAGTTTTTCACTGGAAAATAAGTAAATAAATCATTTGATGAACTAATTGAGTGGAGGGAAATACCGATTTTACGTATTGTACACGAAAGAGGTTAAAAAATCATTTTGAATAGATCAAAAATAATTGTTTATTTATTTCCGAAGATGCTCCAGTAAATCAAACGAATGCCAACGGCTCCGCATCAGGAGACGACATATTTTCGTCTTTCCTGTCAGCCACGCCAGCGAGTTCGTCACCAGCCCCAACGACAGGTGCAACAAACGGTAGTGCGGAGTCGACCGGTGTCGCGAGTAAAACGGATGAGGAAAATTTCTTTAATCAGCCAGCACCAACGCCCCAAGAAAAAAGTAAAATGACGAAGGATAGTATTCTTGCACTTTATGGAACTCCGAGCCATCAACCATCGCCTTTTGCAGCTCAAGGTATATTTCCGAACGACCTTATTTAACCCTTTCGGTCACGCAATTCGATTTTATTTGGCATTGAAGTGTAAATATACGTTTTCGAAGTAAAAAAAATTGAATTGTGGGACTGAAAATAAAATGACGCCACTATAGGGGCGTCTATGACTGTAAGAGTTAACCCTTTGTGCACACACTCATTTTAACTTATTTCTCTCGGATGAAAATATTTACGAAAATTCTGCGTTAGATTTTATGATTTCTAGAATATACTTTAGGACCATTTTTAAAGTCTTTTTGTTCGATGTAATACTGTAAATTGTAAATAGAGAAATTTGAAAGAGAATTCCCGATCGTAAATTTCACTTCACTTGACGTCACGTGTGCCATCGACGACCCAGTGTGGCGGCGGAGAGTTAAATAAACAATGTTTTTTTTCACTAATTGATTCATCGTAATTAGTCTTCCAAATGTTCATAATAAAACAATCACTTTCTATAACGAAGGCCTTAAATACTTGAATTTTAAGGTGGTTCTATGTACGCGCAACAACAACCGGTGCAGCAATTCGCTCAATCCGGACAAAACTTAGGAGCTTTTGGACAACAAAATAGTTTTCCTAGCCAATCGAGCGGCATCGGACAATTGAATCAATTGCAGGGACAAATTGGAATGCCCGTTGCGAACCAATTGAACATTGCAACCAACCAAATTGGTCTGAACTCCAGTCAGATGGGAAATCCATTAGCTAACAGTTTACACATGGGTGCGGTCAATCAGATGAACGGCTTACCGGGCAACACGATGACGATGCAAAATCAAATGGTATTTTTTCATTCATTAATTATTAACCCTACGACGCGATCAAAAATGACCTAAATTTTTGCAACAAAAACTTATTTTTTCGAAAGTTCTTTCGTTTTATAAAATTTTCATCTTTATATGTTGACCTAATGCGACTTTATCCTACACCATTCTCTTCGTTATCAAAAAACGACGAGAATGGTGTATAATTAAACCTTATTATCGCATTCAAGGGACATTTTACGCTAAAAAGAAGATAGGGGTCGTTTACGACCCCGGTGTAGGGTTTACATTCGGAAAAATAGATTGAATTTGATATTTTCTTGAATAGTTGTCTATTTGTCTGTCATTCAGCTTTTTTAAATATTTGATTTTTCTTTGTATAAATAGAACAATTTGTTTATCATTTGAACAGTTTTGTATTTAGATACTTTTCTTTTTTCATTAATACAGAAGAGTTTTTTAGTGAAAATATTTTGACTTGTCTATCAAAATCGGACACGAATTAGACAGAGACAGAATTTACGATAATTTTTAAAATGTTTTTGTTCGAAGATTTGGAAAGTTTTCATGAAAATGTTATCTATCGAATGAATTTACGTAATTCTTGTCACTTTCAGGGTGTGTCCCAAGTAACTTCACAGTTGATGCAGATGCAGGGACAGAGTAACATAAGTAGTAACAATGGCTGGAGCGGGATGATGGCGTCGCAAAACTTACAACCTGCACCGGGAAGTAATCCATTCTTCAATCTACCTGCACAGCCACAATCAAACACTAACTTTGCAGCACCCCAGGTGAATATATATATTTCTCCTTCTTTTCATTACCAAGTCTGGTGATCGGCGCAACCGGCGTGTCTGGCCTTGAACTCGTACGAGAAAGTACAGTGCTGATCAAATTATTAATGAGCCACCTGCATTACTTAACCAATAATAATAATGGCTATTTTAACTATGTCCGAGACTCTGCACCCTCCGAAAAAGGCATGAAAATAAAAAATGAGCGTCGAATAACCGTTCTGGGCAAATAATTTGATCAATCATTGTAAATACTTTTTTTTTATTCTACTAATTCGCTTTTTTTTTAGTTCTTTTCCTTTTCATTTGAAGCGATATTATTGTCTACAATGCTGTTTTCGGGGATGTTTTTTAGGATAAAATAAATTTCAAACTGTAGGAGTTTTTTTTCTGAAATTTGATCACTTATCTATTGATCGTTCAAAAACACGGAGGAATTTTGTGGGCTTGTACACTCCGTGTAGAAGCCTTGTCAAACCTCCACATCATTTATAACCTGCTCACGCATTTAGTGCAAAGAGTAAACGAATAAAGCAATCAAATCAGTTTAATTAGTTATTAAAATAAAATTGTTTTAACTCCTCCTCGAAATAATAAAACTCAGGTAAAAATACGATTCAAATTCCTGGGCTTTACCGCTGTACTCTCTTGCCAATTTGTTTCATGTCGATTGACATTTATAGTTTTTGTGAATCTATATTTCCGAAACTAAGTGGTCGACTCAATAGTTCTGCATACACAAGTGTTTTCATTTTCAAATCTTAATATCCGTTTAGTGTCCACAATGAAAAATGTGAGCAAAGTCCTATCCGTTCACCTGTTAGGTATAGAGATCGCGTGCAAAAAAAGCGTTTTTCAATTGCAATTAACTAACACTCTAAGTGGTGGATCGAATTAAAAATTTGGGAATCGGTTCACAAAGATCGTGTCTGCACCATATTAAAATTTCAAGCGACTCTTAAGATTCGAAAAAAAACTGCAGAGTTACCTTAAGAATGGTTCTCTCAAAAGAGTGTTTTTCAAATCGACGACCACGATATGTCGGCAACCAATCGTCCGATTAAGGTCAAATTCCGTTCATATATTCAGTAGATTGTTTTTTAACGTTGGTATCAGAATTGAGAGGGAATAATTTATTTTCCATTGGAAAAATCAATAATCAAAATTTTTTT
>JABSMR010001987.1:0-12116 GCA_018902295.1 Dusona sp. PSUC_FEM 10030013 | reverse complement strand
AATTAGAAACGAATGGAATGAGAGAGAGAGAGAGAGAGAGAGAGAAATTTTACAACGGGCTTGTGTATCGATACGCCGATAATATATGTATTTGTATGCATTTAACGGCGCGCACTTATCGAGGTCGATGATCCTGCAGCTGAGTTACTACTTTTTGTTCATGACACCCAAAGTTTCAGCTCGCATACGTGCGTCATCAATCTCGAAAGTCCTTAATTCTGGCGTTATCAAATGACCGAGAAAGCTTTTGTTTTTATTTTTTTGCGTCAATGTCCATTAATTGAATTTCTCGACAATCAACTCGTATATACCGTCCGACACGAATTATTTCGTCCTGCTCGTTTGCGCGTTCGATATTTATAATGGCAAATTTGCGATACTCCTAATGCCTGTTTGTAACGTTCGCCAACACGAGATTAACAGTAGTTGAGTTTCGAGCAATAATTAAACGAATTTGTACTTAAATATATGTATTTTTTTATTCATCATCACTACCTGCTTATTCTTTTAGGAATCTTAGATCTTTTAACTTCACCAATAAATTAATCAATTCGAACTCGACTCGGAAATACAAATATTCGTAGATAATTTTGAAAACAATGATTTTTAACGTAAAAGGCACTTTCGGAAAATGATAAACAGGGTTCTGAACTTTTGTTCCCCTTATTTATATGTAAATTTATTATTTGTAAAGCATAAATATTCAAATGTTTCAAATATCATGGAGTTTTGTGTAAAATTGATGAAATGATTATTTATTTTTATACCACACCCTTTATTTTTTGAAAGTGAAACAATCACGATATCTGGAAGATGAAAAGAATATCCTGTTCTCCAAGTCTACCAATTTCCTTATAGGAACAAAGATATTACCTCTTTTTAAATTGACGATTTCGCTGATTTGTAAAAAAATAAAATTACAGAGCACTAGCGAAAGGAGTCTGCAGAATCGTCCGAGTTGGCCTTTGCGCGACAAGTTTTCAATTTTACCGCTGTAAAAGCGCGACATCACGTAAGTGACAGTAAAGATCTTAAAATTCCGCTAGTTGTTCGGGCTTATCTTTCATATCTTTTTTATCCAAATAAATTTTCATTCTAACCGGTGGGTAATTCTTTTTTCTAAAAAGTCATGATATCTAGCAGAAAAAACAACTTGAAAATGTTAGGTTACAACAATATAATTTTTGCACTCCTAACAACTCGGTAGGTATTTCATGTGTCATACCGACCGAGTCGCCATGTGTACGAAGGAGATAGCCGCAAAATTTGAAATCTAGTTTCTCAAAAACAATACAACCTTCTTTCCGGTTGTTGCAGACAGGTTGGCTTATTTTTGTCATTTTTACCGTGGACTAAACTTTTTATTTTTATTCCGATCGATTGTAACATTTTGGAGTCATATTCGTTCGAAACTTCAAAACGCGATCATTGCGAATAATACATAATAATCATTACCACAAATATCTGATTTTGAATCGATGAATAAAACATGGTTAATTAAAAGTAACGAAAATTAAATATTCATACTTGGATGGCCAACTTAATAGGGATAAAATTATTCGTAAGGTTAGTTTACTGGTAATATAACCAAGTAAAATGACTAGTGCGAGGGATGGATCGCTCAATGAAATTGGTGGCGAAGTGCTCCTCGATCGAGGTACATAGACTTTGTACCACCCGTTCAAAACGCACGTGCATAGTGAGGATAGATAGAGAAGGGAGTAGCGTAAGAGCGAGAGGGAGCTAGCGATCGAGCGCGGAGCGGGGGGCGGTGAGAAGAGGAGAAGAGAGAAAAAAGAGTAAATCGGAGTGAGAACGGAGCGCAGAAGGAATAGAGCAGTCGCCCTGAGACATCGGTCGACGAGAAAAGAGCGGCTCCGAGAGATTTGAGTGAAAGGAATATTTTAAAAAAAGGAAAAAAGGCGTGCATTTGTGAACGCGGCATGAAAAATTCGAGTTTATCTAAAAAATAACCAACGAGATATAAACGAGATTCGGTGTGTGAAAAGGTGATGAGAAAAAATCGTGTTTTTTAGAGAAAAAGAATTTGCAGGAGAAGAGGAAAACGACAAAGAGACGACGACGACGACGACGACGGCGACGAGAAACACGAGACAGAACAAGAGAAAGAAGAAACGAAGAAGGAGGAATACGCAGAGTGGCGCTAGGGGGAACGGGAGAGAGTGAGAAAGATAGTGGATATAGCCGAGAGAGAATAGAACGTTTTCTCGTCTGCGCGCGCGGTGTACTCCCGAACCACACAAAACTCGTGCTTCGAAGTGTATTATACACAACACGTTAATACGAGACCGAGTGAATTAAAGTAATAAAAGTTAAAGAAGAATATAATAAAATAATAAATAATAAAGGTGAGAGAATAGGAGGCTATGGCTCTGGGTTCTCAGGTTGATACAAATGGGGAGGACGGAGCTCTGAAAATTCCGTTGATCAACGGCAACGCTAGCAGGGAGGAAGGTGCCGGTAATAGTACTCGTGAGTATATAATCAACATCCATATCGAATTGAATAAAAATCTAACGTGTTTAGAATAAATCTTAATCTTCAAATGTGTTATCATTTAAAAGAAGGGCATGTATGGGATTCTTTAAGGTTCAATAATGTAGGCGGAAAGGGGGATTTAGTGAAATGATGAGAAAATATGTAGTGATCGCCGGCAGTGTGGTGCGCGAAAAAAGTTCGATTACGTAATATCGTTGATGAAATTGTCCACAATGGAATCACGGTTTCTCCCTCCATTTTCTCGTTTATTCAATACGATATTCTTCTACTGATTTAAAAATCATCAATTTGTAAAAGGTTTTAAGGAAATATTTAATTTTCGATGTACCCGCCGAAGTTGCGTTATGTAAGAGAGAAAATTGAGCGAAGAAGCTCGTGCGTCTCTGTATCGGCGCCGAAATCCGAGCCACATGCTCTCTCCTATACTATACGTAAAGGGGATACAGTCATGTGAGCAACCAAGAGCTCTTACCTCCTAGCAGAAGACTCAATTTTGCCTTCGCTCTTTTTGAGCAGACGAATTTTCTACTCCCGGTACCCCCGTTGCCCCGAAAACACATGCACACCAAAGTATGTCCATGTTTCTCTCAGCAGATACTCTCCGTGCGATCGCAGCGCTTTTGCGACCGGTACTTGTACGAGAAAGAGAAAGAGTGTGAAAAATCGAGATGGCGCATCTTCCCCACTCACTCGCACTAGTATCAAGAACGCGGCGCAAACATGCTTTTTGGGAAAATGTAATCCTTTTATACGAGAAGGTCAAAAATGTCTTACTCACGGTATACATTTTCGAATCCTCGTAATCGATCCGCATTAACATTTTCTCCGCGTTTCATTAAAATTTTAAATGTCTAATTCACATTATAAAAATGCCGGCCTCCGATTCAATTATTGTATGCGTGTGTGCGAGAGAGATAGAAAACCCGAATTGTGCATTTCAAAAATGGGCAAATATTTAACCTATCTTTGGCATTATTCCACGTTTGCTAAGCTCTCATTTTCATTCTGATCGATAAAAGCGTCTAGAAAATAATGCCCTTTCGAAATTTCGAAGCGAGCGAGCAAACCTATTTTTTTTCTAATCTATTTAATGAAAAAAATCGCAAATACTTTCAACTCGAATATCTGTCCTGTATAAATTGTAAATTATTTTCGATGTGCGACTGTTGCATCATCTCCGGTTCGCCTTCGTTAATGTCTCGGTGTCGCATTTTTTTTCTTACGAGATAATAGTCTGTTATTGCTCAACTATTCACACACATTCGGTCGCTCTTAGCAACGATAAATTTCGTATTTTTCGTTTTCAATTACTCGCTGCATGTTCGTTTCGGATTTTTTTCGCCGGTCGCGAATATTTTTTTATTTTTTTTCCCAAAAGTTTACCAACTTTATGAGTAATATTCTATGCCGTTTGTGCTTCTTATATGTGGAACATGAAGAGCTGCCTAGAATTTTCTGGGGCACTATTATGCGCCAAGTTAACGATAAGAAACTACTGATATAGACCCCCCGCTCATCTCAGTCTTCGACGTCCGTCAATGTATTTCAATTAATTAACAACGAATTAGCAATTCATGACACAAATAATTACTCAAAAAATTTTTAATACCCAAAAGTAGCTGAAAAATCACTTTTCAGTCAGTCGATTTTTATCGACGGAATACTTGTAAGTAAAATCCGAGTCGTTTATATGAATATTATAAATGAATAGTTTTTCTCGACTAAGATAACCATGGAAATGATATCCTATTGTCGACGACAAGGAATTCCCACAAGCGAATGCTTGGACACAATGACATGTGTTTATACTCAAACAAAACGGGAAGGGTTTGCGCGATGTCACGACGAGCCATAATCGATAAGAATATTAGTATTATCGTATAGAGCGAGATTCTCGTTTGAGTTTTCTCGTTGTCCCATTATGCTTATATACATCAGTTTCAAGCATCGTATCGTTAACGCGAAAGCGTTCGATCGGTGGCCCTCTGCCGGATTTTAAACAAAATTTTCCAACCACCCATTCTCACAATATAACGAGCCTTTTGAGTTACAATTGTCACTTTTTTTTGCTCATTTCGTTCGCAAGTTTTTAAAACGGAACGCCTCAAAATTTAGACGCCTCAAAATCCGACGCCTAATTGTGCACTGAAGTTCGGGGAACATTGAACGAATATATACATATATCGTTACATACCCACGATGGAAACTTTAACGAAAATATTTAGGGCACCCCTGCAACTCTCCCAAAAAGCCTATCCGTTTGACGCCTACCTGACCAATCTCTACCAATGAATTTGCAACCAACAGAGATCCTCTACCATTCCTAAACACTACTAAATTTTTTCACATCAGTCATAGTCATAGTGTGCTAACGAAGAATTGCTTACAATTGCAAAGAATCGGTAGTGGTCAGGAATGGCAGAGCGTTTGTTGGGCGTTGTAGAGGAGGAACCATATTTTTATTAGTACAAACGAAAAGATCTAGATTGATTTTCATTGTTTTTCCTCGAAATGTGATGATATTGAAGTTTACATCGTTGGAATGCAACGGAATTCCTCATCATTTTTCATTAGAACCCTAAATTTATATGCAATGTTTGGCTACGACAATTCGACAATCTTTTTTTTCCGACATAAAAACAAACTCTGCGAAAAAAATTATGAGGATTGAAAAAAGTAACAAAATAACAAATGAATGAAGTATTTTTCGTTGCGTTTCAACGGTACGGACTTCAATACCATCCGTACGTGTTTCACATTGTTCCAAGTTTCTAATCTGTCGTACACAGCGTTTACGCAAAATCCTAACGCAGAGGAATTGTCCTGATATCCCTTTAATGCTCGTATTTGGGTTTTCATTTAATACATCTTACCTTTCGTCTCTTTATCTGTCGCTCAAACTAAATAAAGAATCTGAAAACTTTTCGAATCCCATTATGCTGATGATGGCTGATCCATGTTGACATAAGCGAACTTCAACACTATTTATCACGTGACAAACCGACAGCAATGCGAATGATTATTACTTTGTGCATCGATATTCATAAGAGAAAAAAAATTGGAGCCCAATAATAATTGCTTTATTAATGTTTTCGTTGCAAAACATTGAAAATCCGTCTGGATTTATTTGATCCATTTTTGGCAAGGCGTTTTCGATTAAATTCCACTGATCTCGGTACTCACTGAAAATCTACTTTTGCTTTTCCTCGTGATGCCAAGATTAAATGACCATGGACCGTGATCGTTGAATCGAAAGACTCTACATCTCTAACGTTTTTCTTCACGATCTTCTTAATCTCTCTGCCTAATATGTAGGTTTATTATATCTATATGCATGCAAATTCGCCTCGTTGAAGACTCTTGCCAAATAGTTTCTTTGATTTTTCGTTTGCCCTCTGTATCATATGGTTTAGGAACATTCGTTGTTTTTCGTGAGAACTTGAATGAAACGCGTTCTCTGCTCTTCTATTATAATATTGGGAGTCATATGTACTGGAAATTTGGTTCATTGTTCAATGCTAGTGCGTTCATTTACATTGTAAATAGGTAATAATGTACGCACCAGTTTAGGCACTACATGAGAAAACGATCGGTAAAAATAGTACGGCATTTGAGTGCGCACTATTTACATTGCCGTTTATTTATAAGCGACGGTGAATGCAAGAGCAATCCCAACCCTCGTTCTTCTTCTTCTTCTTCTTCTTCTTCTTCTTCTTCTTCTTCTCCGTATTTTCTTTCCTTCCCTTCCCGTGTCTGTCGTTCGCGAAACTTGTCCCTACCGTAATCCGGTAGATTGAAATGTGAATCAACTATTCTCTCTCATACTCCTCTCCATGAGTCCCGGTCTATTATGAACAATAATCTACCATTAACTTCAAGTTTCCAACTTTATTGCTCGGCTTTAAAAGCTTCGCTCCAAGTTCCGTGGATCACTTATTATTAATGGAATTTTCAAATTCAAATCAACGCTCAAACAATATGCTACATTCTATTTTGATAAAATATATTTTTTACTTCGTTGACGAAGCTTTTCTTGTAATTATATATACTTTTTGATATTACGAATGATAGGTGAAAAAGTAAAGAATGAGGATCATGGCACGGGGGCAAGTACCTCGTCGGAGAATATTCTTGAAAAGGGTGAAGTAGAAGCTACGAAAGAGGGTGAAAAAGAAAGGGAAAAGGACAAGGATGAGAAAGAAGCTGCGGATAGTGAGAAGGATGCCGATGGAGCAAACGAACAAGAGGTCGTTTTTATTCAGGACATGGGATTCACGGTCAAGATCGTTAGTCCAGGGGCGGAGCCTTTTGACATTCAAGTCTCCAGTATGGAGCTCGTTCAAGTAATAAAAACGGATATAAAAAATCATTGCTACTTCTATGAGGAAATAATTGATTTTAATTGAAATTTTGTATCGTTTCTTGTGACTTTCAGGAAATTCACCAATTGCTAATGGATCGCGAAGACACGTGCCATCGTACGTGTTTCTCACTGAATCTTCATGGTAACACGCTCGACAATTTTGCCGAGTTGAAGAACATCGAGGGCCTGAAGGAGGGTTCTGTGATCAAAGTCGTCGAAGAGCCTTATACAATGAGGGAAGCAAGGATTCACGTACGACACGTGAGGGATCTCTTAAAATCGATCGATCCATCAGACGCTTACAACGGTACCGAATGCAGCAGTTTGTCATTTCTCAATGTCGTTACGAACGGTGATATACTCGAGAAGAAAAAGAGTCGAGCTGATGCTGTCGACTGTACACCACCTGATTACATTATTCCCGGATGTAAGGACAGGCCTCTTTTGCCTCTTCAACCACAGGCCAAGGAACAAAAGTGCCCGCCTTGCTTGAAGGTAAATTGCAAAAAAGACGACCGAGTATTGACTAAAATTGTTACTATCCAATTCAGCTTGAAAAAAAAAAAAAATCTTATTATCGAGGATGAGTTTTCGTAACGATTAATTGTCCTATTTGTATCCTATATGCAATATCTTCCTGTATTATTCAACATCTTCTTATTTCAAGGGTAAACATTCTTTTGCAAAATACCTAGTAAATAGAAATTAGCATCGACTCAACTTAGTCGGCCCTTTTCAATCTCTTGTCAATTACTATATATTATCGTGTTACAATATTTTTGCCATGATAGAAATCCATAGACCTTTCTCATAAAAGTATTCTATGCATACGTTGTTAAATAACGTGGTTGGAAAATTTATGTTGTCCCATCATTTCTATCATTATTTCGGGTCAATTAATTATGTTATTTCTTTTTTTTCCCCCAGGTCTTGACGACGTCAGGTTGGAATCCACCGCCCGGTTACAGAAAGCTCCATGGTGACCTGATGTATCTTCAAGTAATAACACTCGAGGACAAGCAATATTATCTGACGGCGTGTGCTCGTGGTTTCTTTGTAAATCAATCGTCGAAAGAGACTTTCAATCCAAAACCTGCCAGTCGAAGTCATCTGTGTCACAGTCTCATCGAACTTTTGAATCAGCTAAGTCCTGCTTTCAAACGAGGATTCGCCGCTATGCAAAGGCGTAGAACTCAACGGCATCCTTTCGAAAGAGTCGCCACACCTTATCAGCTTTATGCTTGGAGCGCGCCACAAACGGAGCACACAATCGACGCGATACGCGCTGAAGACAGTACGTCTTTTTTTTTTTCAACAAATTTTCTATCCGATATTTGGAATGCAATACAAAATGTTTTCCATTATTTTTTCGCAAATTTTGTGCATTGACTCTTACGAGAGACCGAGAAAAAAAGTCACTGATTTTAGTTGCAATCCAACGATGTAAACTTCAATATGATTAAACTGAATTGAAAAAAAAAAAAAAAAAAAAAATCCCACTTAATCATCCACAGCATTTTCTTCGAAACTCGGCTATGAAGAGCACATACCCGGCCAAACAAGAGACTGGAACGAGGAGCTTCAAACAACGAGGGAATTGCCAAGAAAAAACCTGCCGGAAAGATTGTTGCGCGAGCGTGCGATATTCAAAGTTCATAGCGATTTTGTAGCGGCAGCAACGAGAGGCGCGGTTGCCGTTATCGATGGAAATGTAATGGCAATAAATCCGGGTGAGGAAGCTAAGATGCAAATGTTCATATGGAACAATATATTCTTCTCACTGGGCTTCGACGTGCGCGATCATTACAAAGAGCTTGGTGGCGATGCTGCAGCGTTTGTCGCGCCTCGTAACGATCTACAAGGTGTACGAGTCTACGCAGCTGTCGATCTTCCTGGCCTTTACACCCTCGGAACCGTTGTAATTGATTACAGGGGTTATCGAGTCACAGCTCAATCGATTATTCCCGGTATATTGGAACGTGATCAGGAACAATCGGTTGTTTATGGTTCTATTGACTTTGGCAAAACAGTACTCTCTCATCCCAAATACTTGGAATTGGTAAGTTTTTTTTTTTTTTCTTATTCTTTTTTAAACCAAAAAACCTCGACCGCTTAGTCGTTTTGGTACAACCATTTTTTGTTTTGTTTTCTTTCAGTTGAACAAAGCTGGTCAGCAATTGAAGATTCTACCGCACAAAGTAATTAACGACGCCGCTGAAGAAATAGAACTTTGCAGCAGCGTCGAATGCAAAGGAATTATTGGAAACGATTCTCGTCACTATGTCCTGGATCTCCTTAGGACTTTCCCACCGGATGTTAATTTTTTGAAACGTAAGCTTACTACCAAAACATGGTTGGGGAATTCGGAGTGTTCGATGACGATGAAACTTGTGTCGTTGAACCTTTGATTTTATTTTTTATTCAGTCGAAGGTGTCGAGCTCAGCAAGGAAGCCAGAGCTCTTGGATTTCCGGTAGAGCACAAGCACAGACTGGCCTGTCTTCGACAGGAACTCATAGACTCGTTCGTTGAAGCTAGATACGTACAATACATAAAACACGCGGCTGTGCATTTGCAACAGCTCACTTCGGCAAGAATATCACAAAAAGATAAAGAACCTAGCCCCAAGGTAATTGTTTTGTTTTTATCGATATGTCCTCTCATTCCGTTTCTTCCGTCCTTTAGGAAAATAATTTCTTTGATAATGGTCAAGCCTTCGTTGCCGTATTTTATTTAAAATTTAATTTGAAATTTCAGGAAGATAAAGAAAAAGAGGCAGACAAGGAGAAAGAAAAAGAGAATAAGAAAGAGGAGACGACGACCAACGACGCGATCATTGACAGCAATAAAGAGAATTCCGTACAATCGAGCATCGAAGCTGAAGAGGCTAAAAAGATCGTTGAAAGCATAACGGATTCCATAACGGGAGGAGAGAAACAAGAACGTAAATATAAATCTTCTTCTTTCTATTTCCTTTTTGTTCCAAAGTTCAAAAATATTTAGTATCTATGTTTTCCCGTATAATTTTCAGTCGAGGAGAGCACGAAGGAAATAGTACGCAGAGCGGCCGCAGCTGTTGGTAGTCTACGGGATGCCGAGTTTGACGTTAAATTCAATCCCGACGTATATTCACCCGGTGTTCGACATCCCGAACCAAATGGTGACGCCTTGAAAAAACAGAGACAGTTGGTTCGCGATGCTGCTGACTTTTTGCTCACGGTGCAGCTTCCAACTTTCGTAAGTTGACGATTCAATCAATTATTATTCAATTCACTTTTACGAATATTTAACGAAAAAAAATTATCGTGTTCTTTTCACAAAACTAAAGTTTTAAGACTACACGATAGCTTTTCGTGGGAAATTCAAGATTAAATATTGGTTGACAGATTCGTGAGTGCCTTGACCACACCGCAGCTGCTATGGACGGTAGTACTTTGGTCGAAGCTTTGCATGGGAGAGGCATTAATGTTCGATACCTCGGAAAACTTGGAGCTATGTTGGCCGCTGTTCCACAATTGAAATATCTCCATCGAATAGCCGTCTCGGAACTTTTGCTTCGCTCAGCCAAGCATATCTTCACGTCATACATGCAGGCGAGCACCGATGATTAATCTTTTAATTCGGAAAAATGTCGATGCCGGGTCTTTGAGAATAAGAATAAAAAATAACACCTTGCGTATTCATTATTTTTTCACAGGGTACAGAGCTGATGAGCCTTTCGGCAGCGGTCAGTCATTTTTTAAATTGCTTTTTGTCCTCGGCACAACTTACTCATCCACAGCTTAATTTGGAAGAAGTACGTTTTGTTTCATCAACAAAATATATTTATTTAGCTCAACTTTTCAATGTATTATGATTAATGGACAATTGCCGAATTAGCTTCAGAGCAAAACTGCGAAAAGGCGCAATAAGAGAAAGGGCAGAAACAACGGGCCTCAACAGTCCGAAGTCGAATGGGCCAGTCTGACACCAAAGTTACTCTGGCAACAAATCAAAGCGGATCTTAAGGCATATTACGACTGGGAGACACCAGCGCCAGAATCTCTTGACGCGATGATAGAACATTTTCATCTTCAGAAAATCTCCCTTATGCGCGGTTTTTGCGTCAAAACGGGTATTCAGATACTTTTGCGGGAATACAATTTTGAAAACAAAAATCGCGCCACTTTTTTCGAGGAGGATATACTCAATATTTTTCCCATCGTGAAACATATCAATCCACGGGTACGTCTTTCTGATCGAGCCTCGCCAAGAGATTTTTCTGGCTTTCATCTTTGTTTTTCATTTTATTTTTTATTTTTTCAAGGCAAGCGACGCGTACAATTTCTATACCACGGGTCAAAGCAAAATCCAGCAGGGTTATCTCAAGGATGGCTACGAACTAATAAGCGAGGCACTAAATTTGTTGAACAACGTTTACGGTGCTATGCACCCCGAGATTGCTCAATGTATTAGAATGCTCGCGAGACTCAATTATATCATGGGTGATCACGGAGAAGCACTCGCTACTCAACAAAAAGCCGTACTGATGTCGGAACGAGTAAATGGGATCGACCATCCCTACACGATCACAGAATACGTAAGTTTTACGTTTGTTTTATGTCATTTAATTAAGTTCTTTAAATTTTTGGACCCTCGAATGCAACAAATATTTTCCCCTTTTTCAATATTTCTCGATTACCCAAGTAAGCAATTTCGTTCAGTCGGTAAAAAACCCGCCGTTCATTTTTCTCCGACACAGTTCAGTTATCTCCGAGAAAAATAGAAATCTGCATTTCAGCTGTCTCTCTCGCAGCCAAGCAACGAATAGAGCGCCTTAAGGATGTCTAATGTCCGTCCGATAGGCATCCAAAAGTTATCTTTCGGACAACCGTTAGCCAATGGATGCTTTTCGGACGATCATTATACACCCTTTAGATAACCTTTTGGAACGTGTTATCCGGGTATTTACTGCAAATTTTGTAATAATAATTTTTATCATTCGAATTTTTGACAGATACACTTAGCGCTTTACTCTTTCGCGAACGGTCAAGTATCAGTATCATTAAGGCTTTTGTACAGAGCAAGATATCTTGCTTTGCTAGTCTGTGGCGAGGATCATCCCGAAGTAGCTCTCATCGATGTAAGTTGCAATCAATATCATTCTTTTTTACGATAATATCTCAGAATTTCACTATTTACATATTTCTTTTTTATATTCGTTTCTCTTCGTTTTTTTTTTTTTTTTTTTTTTT
>JABSMR010001878.1:0-12122 GCA_018902295.1 Dusona sp. PSUC_FEM 10030013 | reverse complement strand
TTAAATAAAAAAAAAATATATGTAAAGTAATGAACTGCATCGTCAATTTTATGTACCCTATCATTGTCTCAATATTCTGAATATTCAATATTCTGGAGTAATCATTAAAATTTGCTAAGTAATACAGAATTTTGTTTGTATCAAAGGAGAAATTTTATTTCATTGTCATATAAATCTACGTTTAGCTGAATTTGAATGTTTAAGAATTTTGTCTTGTCTCTTTATTCTTAAGATTTTCACCATAATTGTCCGACTATAATTATTTCAGTATATGTTTACAAAAATATGTATAATCATATTTAAAAACTGGCTAGTTTAGATTGACATGGTGGTAGCTTCCTGAGATAGTATCTAAGCTACATTCTCGAGCGCCATGCACCTTGGAATTTCGAACGAATCAATCGATCTACCGAGTGCTTATGTGCGGAGGAAATAGCAGAAGGTATGTGCCATTTATCGCACGGTATTGGCAGCAGCGGGATATCCACTGGGATTTTAATAAGACGGTAATTATCTTGGCTCTCTCGGTAGAGGAGCGAACGTGTTTTATTAATGCGTGCTACCGCGTACACCAAGACTACGTTTTCAAGAGGCTGAGAGAAAGAGAGATAAAGAGAGAAAGCGAGTGAGAAAGAGAAAGAGAAATATACGTAGACGCAGTAATAGCCTTTCTTTAAGCTGTTGTATTAGCTGTCCGGCGGCGTTCACAGGGAATGATATAATGAGCCTGATCGATAGAGAGCTGTGTTCTCTCTCTTTCTCTCCCGTCATAAATTGATCGGTGTTTTATGGAAAACAGGTGTACTACGAGATCGTTAGTCTCGTTAATCACGAGATGTTTAAGCTACAAGCAAAGATACAGCTTAAACATCAAGCGGTCAATCTCGAAGCATGTTCTCTCTCACGATGGAAAATTCATTACGATTAAAGCATACGCAGGCTTTTATCTGAGACAAGTAATCGAAAGGGCATAACTCATAAGTTTATACGGCTTAAAAAATAAGATCTTAGGGCTTTTAGTTCGTAAGGTAAGAACATATGTATAAATGGTTGCTTGTTCAACCGCTAGAACCCTAATTAATTTATCCGGCGAGTCCGTGTCACTCGTTAGGTCCGTACTGGATAAATAATATATTGTTCTAACATTGTAAAGCAAAGTTTCTCCGATTACCAAGTGGTTCGGGTCGACGTTATAATTTTACAAAGAATAAAATGTTGGAATCGAGAAAGGCAGCTGCGAATTTCTTCTCCGCAAAAGTACTGGAACAAATACCAACTCACAGACTCACACTTAAATGTCTTATCAGGCTTAGAACATATGCGAATGTCTATACGTGTTATAGTCCTTTGTTTAATTGAATGGGAATGAGGAAACAAGCTAGGCAGCTGAGACAGTAGAGTGTCTCCGGATCTCTCCGGTGCAACTGTAACGAGCGAGCAGGCGCGGCAATAGAAATTACGTTTCACCGCTGAAATTCGATTCACGCGGATGCTGCGCGCGGTGGCGCGAGTAAAGAAGAGAAGAAGCAGGGCGAGGGACGAAGAGAAAAGAGAGAGAAAGAATAACCCTCGCAAGATCTCTCGGCCCGGTCGCGCTCAAGCGTTCAGGATCGCGGGAAAACGTGACCTTTGCTCGCGTAGGTTGTAACGTGCTCGCGCGAGAGCGCAGATACGAAACGTGCTCCTATATACAATATTCACTATTTGGTGCTAATTTGGACCACTCTTTTATACTTTCCATGGATAATTTCATATTTATTATATTTTTCAATCAACCTAATCGATTTTTACTATTTTGACAATCTAATATCTTGAGAACAACTTCGAGTGTTGACAATTTCCAAAATTTCAACGGAACAGCCTCCAAACGCGTATAAGGATCAAAAAACCCTGGAGAACGTGGAATTGGTTCGTCATTCAGTGGCTGACGGTTCAAATTGGCACCAACTCCTCCACATTAATATCGCTCCTGACGCATTAAGACCCAATGCACAAAGTGTTCCTCGGCTTATGCTCAATGCACTGGTCATATATGACTACTATATAAGTGTATCTCTCCCGGGCTTCTAACATTTTTCAATGACCCCGATCGTTCCTCTGTTGATCCTATACATAGGTCTCTTTTACGATACGGCGATCCCCGAAGTACTCGAAGCTACGAAAGGAGACGCCGGGAAGAAAACTCCACGAGGAGAGTAGCTCAAACCTCGAGATTCACGAGCCTCGGTGTCTGTTCTATTCTTGCTCGACCGAGATCCCAATATATATAACATGCATATATATATCTCGAGATCTCCTCGCGCCGGCATGACTTTGCGCCACGCCTCTCTCGTCCCGATCCCATACCGATCCTTAATACTCGGTATGGATCCTTAATACATCGATGTATATAAAAGAAACGACATTGAACTTTCATTATCGCTTTTACTTCATCTTCGAGCCAATCAACCGTTTCGTAATATACGAAATATAAAGGTATGTTAAAATATGTTGAAAGCCAAGATCAGATTTGATGAGATGATTATAATTATCGAACCAGACTAACAGGTTTTTTCCTACAATTTGTGAGAAGATCGCGAGTTCTTGTCTTTTTCAATTCAAATATAGTTAGGAAAAATCTACGAAGCCAAACTATTGTTGAATTTCATCGCAATATTATTGTTCTTCTTAAATATAAGAATATCGTGATGTTTAAAGTTCTTTTTTTTAGAACCGTTAATGCCAGTTGCAGCTTATTCAATTCGGCCCATAATGCCGATGATTGATTTGTTTAGATTCAAAATTTGAATGTGAATGTGTGAAGAAACTTTCCTAAGAGAGTGATACTGCGGAATTGGAAGATAAATAGAAGAACCAGATCATCGTGAGTTTCAATTAATAATTGAATCTCGAGAGAGTCAAGGTTTGTATGGCGGAGAGCGTAAAGGAATCGAGGGCGAGACTGAACGGGAACGGATTGTGATACACGCAGATTAGAAAGTGAACGTACTCTTTCCCTGATCTCGTTGGACTGTTATTATATGCATACTCTATAGAAAACGATCTTTGACGATGCACTCGTATATATACGTGTGGTTTGTACAGATTAAATATAAACATTAAATGCATCGAGAAGTCTCGTAGACAAATTAGTCATGATTAGCGAGCACATCTTGCTTTTCGCAGGGAGAAGAAACGATGGAGAATACGTGGGAGATGAAAAGAGAGGGTGAGAGGCGCGAATGAGTTAAGTGTTCGCGAGCCTCGAGCGTTGACGGATTTATAGGCGTCGTGGTCGCCCAGCTGGAGACTCCAGCAGCTCTCCAACAGCTTCTCGATTCTCTCTCTCGCTCTCCCTTCCTCTAGCTATCTCCCCATACCTTTCTCTCTTTCTCTCTCAAGCTCATCCTTGCCTCCGGCCACCAGGGCATCTTGGACAACATCTAGTCGGGGTCATATACGCGCTCGAGCTCCCGGGAGATCGTTCAGGCGAATGAGGTCGTCCTCCGATTAGCGTTTCGTTCGTTTATGTTTGTACGTACCCTCTAATGCAATTCACGATGCTATTTCTCCGAGTACGTATACTCCGGACACATGTCCTCTTTTTCTTGACTAATTAATCAAGACAGAACCCAAGAGTGATATTTCTCTCGGATTCCTCGGTTCAGTGATTTGAATTACCCAATTAGTGACGTTTCCAGAAATCATAAAAATGAGCACAAATTTTTATTACTATTCAACAACGAATTCTCGTGCCGACATCATTTTTTTATTCCTTCAATAATCCACATAAAAAACCATATAATTTTAATAACCTGCTGATTTATGAATTTCATTTTCTGGATCACTCTCCATACAGCCATTTATTTATTTGCCCAAATAACCCGTATTATTCGAATCCATTAATTTATTAAAATGCTTTTGAAATTGTGGTGATTTAATTAAAACTGAAACTTTGCTAATTTAATTGCCAGAAAAACATTGGTCTCGAATATATTAAAGAATATGTGGAAATCGATTAAATCGACATTTCCTTCGATCGGTAAAATATATTAGCAAATATAATTTCGTATATATAGACGCATGTTGAGAGCGAACGAAAAGGAGGAGTAAGAGCTTATATGCCGCAGAACGATTGCCATTTCCCTTACGGCCATTATTTGCTCGTAAAACTCATATCGCGTAAGCTATGAAGGTATTATTTTATTTCTCGGTGCAATCGAGAGAGGGTAACGATAAATACATACGTATGTCTATACACATATGGTCGTCTCGTTATTACCAAGAGTATAGTGCCCAAGTCCTGTTACATAAAGGAATGCTACCTTCGACCATGGATTATTATATATAGAGTGCGCTTTAGTCCAGATTAAATTCATAAACGTTAATTACCCAGGACTCTGATTATTATCGTTATTATAGTTAATGTATTCGGTGAGTCTGTACAAGACGAGAGTGTCTCTTTTTCTCTTTTTGTACGATACACCGAGGAGCCTGACATTTTTGCGTCTGTATTTATAGCAATCAAATGAAGTGCTGGCAAACACAAAAGGGCTTCGAAGCCATTGATCACGAAAAAAAAAAATAAACAAATTGAGAACCACGCCTTTCGAGGCAAAAAGTCGAAAGCCTTGACAATAGATTGGATTGTGTGGTTTTAAAATCAAACGAACTGAAGAGGACGATTGAAAAAAATGACGAATTTCATGCCAGCGAAGTGCGAATCGTAATAAATTGTGATTGAAAAAAGTTTACTGCTACGTGGAAAAAAATTGCCCGAAAAATCGGACTCAGCCAAAAATTGATGAAGCCACAGAAAATGAATGATTTCTATTAAAATTTCAATGATAATTTATCACTTGAAAATTCACCACACTGCAAGTTGTTGGTTCGTTACAGCAGGTAAAACATTAAATTAACGAGAATACGATTGGCGCCATTTGACCTTTTGGCATATTCTCTAATGGGATATGACTGATTAACATTCGTCCGTCTATAACATGGACAGCCAATTAAATAAATTCATCTGAGAGAAAAAGCGATTTAATTACTCTGCCAATGTGAAATATAATGCTGTTGATATTCCAGTCGTTTTGTTCGTTTGGCTTCTCTCTTTGGATACTCTGGCACTCGGAGTTTTGTGTGCAGATTATACATGTGTATATAAATGTTTGTGTATTCGTGTGTTTATAACACGCAGCTTTGGTAACACCACGAGAGACGTATCATTATGTCGGATCGTAACGGATCTCTGTATGCGAGGGCACAAGAGAGGAATAGAGAGAGAGAGAGAGAGAGAGAGAGAGAGAGAAAGAGAGAGAGACGGGGAGAGACAAGTTACTGGTACAGACTCGTAAAACTCTCTTGGAAATAGTTTACGGAAAGAATAACGTACGAGACGATGAGCCCAACGCAATAGACTCGTCGATCATTTCCTTAGAAATATATTCACTAAACATATACATATGCATATAAAATTGTATGCGGTTTGAGTAACAACGACCTGGCGCCAGCAACACGAAGAGAGATTCGCGAATATTTTTCTCAGCAGCGCAGATGAGACTCTTCGAGACGTGCAAAGATCGAGCTTGCACATCGCATTCTCTCTCCTCGAGGTAAGAACGTCGAAAAAATTAACTCCTCCACGAGAAGAGAGAGAATGAGAATGAGAAATATTCCGTGGAGGCTGCAAGAGTCACCGAGAGAACAATGCACCATGCCTCAACGCCGATTCTCGAACGCTTTCTCCGCGGACAAACCTTTTCCCTTAATTGATCTTAAATCACCGATGAACCGTGCCCATATATCAGGACCATGACAGTTTCCAATTTTTTTTCTTGCCATTATATCGATGATTCTTGAAAGTATCGATTTAAAACTTCAATTGGAATTTTATATTAAAAATAATGTTGAACAAATATTCAACTGTTCAAAAATCACGTAAAAAGCCCGTTTCAAGATACGAGCATTATTTTATTAAGCTTCGTTGTCGAATCTCCCTACGAAAGATGGCTGGGAAGAATCCACGTGAAAATGGCTCTGTAACGGCTTGTCTTTCGCGTACATGGAGAGATACTAGATCTCGTGGGTTATAATAAAGATACATGTAGTTACACCTAAAACGTAAATGGTACAGACACCTGGTGTGTATTTCCCACGTCCCGCGTTACGTCTCTCGGCACGTCGGTTCATAATTAACTGGCTGTGAATCGAGTACCGACGTCTCGTAGAAAGAAGGACAGAGACGGAGGAATAATCGCCTCTCGTATTGAAGAAACGGCGTCTGCGCGATGCCTCGGGTCAAGTTCTTGTTTGCATCGTTTTACTCGTTTACTTCGTCCACTATAACTACGTTACGATCATCTACAATAATAATAACAATAATATATAGTTAAATTAAAATTATGAGAATTATTAAAAAATAAAAACGAGTTAATTAATTAATTATGCACTAAATTACTACAATTATATATTAGTGCTCTTCGGATTATAATTATGCAAATTATCCCGTCGATATATGTACCTCTCAGTATTAAGATAAAAATAAAGTACGAAAAAGAGATAATAACATTTTCACCGAGAATGATTTTGCATGATTTTCCATTTTAACTGTTCGTGTCCTGTGTGTATGGCATAATATATAATATGTACGTGACACAGTATCCATGGCTGTTTAACAGAGAGTACAACGGATGGTCAGCGTAAGATCGTAGAACCGTAGCTAAGATACCTCATAAGATAGTGTATACACGTACGACTTTTTTTTTCTTCTATTTACGTTTAACATATAGTGTAAAATGTATATGCAATGATGATGATGGTGGTTGCGAGCCACAAGTGAGAGAAAGAGACGGAGATAGAGAGAGAGAGAGAGAGAGAGAGAAAGAAAGAGGGCCCATGACCACGAGAGGCCTTATGAACGATTTATGTTCAATTAAACCGCCTCGCGCAATCTGGAGTCTGACGCGAGGGTAAGAAGGAAGAAGGGGGAGGGAAGAAATTTTCACCCGGTGAGCTACAAGGTGGCTGGGAAGTTGAGCACGAGCCTCAACTACTCCATCTCCTGAATAAGAGAACGAGAGAGAGAAAGGAGAGAGATGGATAAGGTCTTGAGACTTATTCAAGAGAAACAGAGAGAAAGAGGAATCGAGGCGGCAGGTGTGCCTCAGGGGGCGGCTGCACGCGCGGTTCTTCCACTTGGACCCTCTTGGAGTCTCTCGCGCGAGGTCGTGTCAGAGATAAGGGAGAAAAGCTAGTATATATATGTATATAAAGAGAGAAATATATATAGCTGGAAAGAGAAAGAGAGAAAATGACGATATTCGAGCGATCAGCCGCGAGGTGCTTGCGAACGAAAAATATATGTGGTAAACGTTCGGTAAGGACGAGATAAGGGATGCCGGTGAAAAAAAGGGATATAAGAAGTACCGGAAGTGTTAACGGCGGCTTCGAGAGGTCGGAGAGGTTGCTTCGTGGCTATGACCCACACGCCCGAGACGACTGTGTCTATCCCTGTGTCTCTCCATCTCCCTCTTTCTTCACATTTTTCCCCTGTGTTTTCTATGAATTCCTCACACTTTTTTGCTCTCACAATTGTTTTTTCTTCATATAATTTAATATAATCTATAAAATTGACACCCTCGTGGACACGAGAAAATACAATACGGTTTTTGTTTCTTTCTGTTCTCGTTTTACGCGAGAACTCAGTAATTTGATAATGCGATAAAAACAAATTTTACGGCCTGTAAAACAATGTCCGGTGCGAAATGTTTTAATTCTAGGGATAAATAACAAAGCCAATGAATATGCAGAGACACGGAGTCCTAGTGACCCACAATAATTTCCCGACCCCATATTGCCTTACAAGTTTTATGCCAATTCCATGTAAGGATTACTTGTAAACCGTATATTCCGAGGGGACGAACCACGTGTGCTCTCCAATCATTTATTATGACTATATTGAAAGATCTATCTCTGTCCGTCTCTCGAGTCTATCTTTCAAATTGCCCGCATGTGAATATGACGCGGAGGAATATTGGCGGCTTATATGGTCGCAAAATAGCTCTCGCTGTACCCGGAAGTCTTTTGTGTTCCCATTTTCGTCTTACCTCGAGTTCTTATATAGAAGCGATATTAATCGTCACAACGTAGAATGACGTACGAAAATAGGCCAGAAAAGAATCTGGCAAATTGTCTGCACGTAATAACAAAAGTTACGAGATGTACGTCATCAGGATATAAATGGATCCACAATTTTAGTGTTTCCAAACGATCTTCATTTATGACTCATTTTATATTATATGTACTTTCTCTCTGATGTGATTCACGTCTGAATATCCCTCAATGCGATTGAGTAGAAAATGATACAAAGCGAAATGTGCTCACTATTAAAATATATGTACAGGCATACGAATCGTTCTCATTCATTCAAAGATAGAGTTCGAAACCAATCAATGGAGCGTCAAAGAATTCTTACTCACTGAATCAAATTCATTGAATTTTCCATGTTGTAATGATAATAAAAAAAAAAAAAAGTCTAACTTATTTGAACATACGTACGGGAGGCGTGAGAACATGGAGGTGCGAATTTTATTGCCACATTTACATATTTCTCGCAATATTAAGAGTGAAAGTCTAATGATCGTGCGCAGATTTTTTTCTTACACGTTTCGCACGATGCGTGCTCAGAAAAAACCTCAGGGTATTGAGAATGTGTTTCTCGCTACATGCAAAATTAGGTCTCTTCGTTCCAATATGGTCGTGGCCGATTTACGAAGAAAAAATACTACGCTCGTTGTGCCTTTTTCTGTATAAATATATACATTTATTTTGTTCATTATTATGTGCATCGTAAAGTGGAGGCACGGCTTGCACAATGCGATTTTTGTAGCCTGCAGGGTCTGCAGTTATTTTAACGCCAGGGCGCCAAAGGTCTGCGACAGAAATGAAGAAAAAAGAGTCGGACAAAGCAAAGAATGTTACGTGGATGTTTTACAAAATTGAGAGGGTCAAGAATCGAAGGGTTTGAGCTGGAAGTGCCCATGCATAGTGCTCCATAGATATATGTATACCAACTAAGGAGAGACGCATATTTGCACGCACCATTCAAGCTGGTACGTAACAAGTGAGTATTCTCTGTCTCGCTCGTACTCTCAATGGTTGTGCGAGCAAACTGCAAACTGCCGGCAAGTGAAAATAAAGAAGAAAAATGAAAGTAGCAGCACATAGCGAAAGAAATAAGCCGAGAAGCTCGCTCGGGCTCGAGCTCCGTAGAAAGAAGCTGCGGAAGAAAGATGGAATGTGGAGGAAAAAAAAGGAAGATTGAAGAAAAAAACTGAAAAAAATAGCTGAAGGAGGGTCTCTCGGTGTAAGCGAGAGAACGAGCTTCGTGCGTATATATATAAGTGCCATTGATTGGAACGTATATTCACCCGCGAGGCAGGGGGTTCCCTGTACTTTTTCAATGCACATACAGACATTCATATACACATACATCGCGCAAAGCAAGAAACTGTACGCTGAGAAACTCGCGAGAATTTCTCTCTCAATCCCATGTGCAACCTCTCTTTCCCTTTCTATCTTCGAGAATCGCGAGAGCTTTAAAAATCAACGAATGGCATAACTGAAAGCGAAAGGACTCGGAAAAGACGAGGGGTCAAGTGGACAATGAAAATAAATATGGCAATGTAAGGTACAAAGAATTGTCAAAATGCCACCAGAGATATGCACATAAAATTGAACACTTGAGCAATTTTATTGGAACTCGACCGTTTCTTCTTATTTTATCATTCGAGCAATAAAAATCTTTTATTTTCAAGCCAACTCTCGTATATTATCCTATCATCCTTAAAATTAAAGCCGATAAGAGTGCGAAAACAGGATCCAGTTGTGAATGACAAAATTCTTAGATGTATCGACAAGGAACATGCTGATTATTATTCATATTTAGTATCACTGTAATTTCTGCTTTAAATATCGGAGTTTGTCTTAGAAACGTTTTGTACCAAGAGGACATCGAATCCGATTAATACGACGATAAATTTTCGGCTTTTCCCAGAGAGAAAATACGAGAAGGAGAGAATAAAGGGAGAATTCTTTCAAATATATAATTCTCCAAGAATTTATATCCCTTCGATGATATGTTGGCTGGTCATACCAGCTTAAAAAGAAAGGGAGAATGATCTTGTTCTTGGTAAAAGATTTAGAGGATGTAAGATTTGAGGGATCGTCCCTCAGGGAATTAGAGAAACATATTCCGAAGTCATGTTTTGTACAAAACAATCAACGTAAATTGAACTTTATTTTTTTCCATTCTCTTCGAATGTTTTTTTGGTCACATTCTTGAATGTGGATATTAAAAATGTTCCTTGTGACATTAAGGCGCTAAATATCGCGTGCTTCATGTCCAACAGGGTATTTACTATTGATTATTCTTTTTCTCTTGATATCTTTATGCGAGGTCCCGTGACCCGACAGCTTGAACTAACAGCCGAATCTCCCCAATTCCTTCTGCGTTTCGGATTCAATTTAAAATCCCTCTGGTATAATCCTACAGTAAGAGAAGCAGGAGAGGATAAAGAGAGAAAAAAGAACGAAACGTCTCGCAACGCAATTCGTGTTTTATTCACGTTCCCCACGGCTCTTTCTTCGGGACACACACGCGATATTACTCGAATACATAATCAAGTATGAAGCAGGATTCACCCGGGACTTTTGGGGTGGAGAGCAAGGAGAAAAAAATGGAAAGAAAGAAAAAAATTCAAGTCGCTATGGTGTTGGGACCACAAAATCAATGATTCTTGAATGATTTTTTTTGCTTCGTGTACTGAGACAAGAAAATGACCATAATTCCTGGGGACTCGGAATAAATAGCTTGAATTTAAATAACGATTAAAATTACAAAATAAATAAATACTGGCTTGAAAGAGAATTTCCTTTGATCATTTTTCATTAGAAAAATGAATGAAATAAATTGATTTATCTTGGTGAACGACTACTGCTATAGGAATAATCTTATAGTTATGATAATCTATAGAACGTGGACTAATCCTCACAGGCTCACACAGGCGGACCCCGAGGGAATCCATAGCAGTTTGTGCGCCGCCTCTTCACGTACATTTTTCCCTCGCATGTATATGTATACATATAAAATACATGAAGAACTCTTTCTCTCTTACACGTGATCACGTCGTAATAAAGCAGAGTGTCCCGTGCCTGCACCCGATCGAGTCCTGGGAAAGACACGCCGTGTGCTCGCGCTTTGCGGCTTATAAAGCTGGAGGGCTCTCTCGCGCGCGAGCTCTTCCCCATAGAGATTCCTCTTCGATAATGTCGAAGGGCTAGCTCATGACTTTACCCCCTGTAACTGCGATCAACCGGTGAACTCTCTCTCTCGCTCTATTGTTTTTTCTACAAATTTATTATTCTTTAATATAAACTGTAAAAACCCAGAAAAAAACAATTTCACGTTTAAAAAATTACAAAC
This sequence comes from Dusona sp. PSUC_FEM 10030013, assembly GCA_018902295.1. Classification (NCBI taxonomy): domain Eukaryota; kingdom Metazoa; phylum Arthropoda; class Insecta; order Hymenoptera; family Ichneumonidae; genus Dusona; species Dusona sp. PSUC_FEM 10030013. The sequence continues at coordinate 658 of JABSMR010001878.1, read as the reverse complement.
AAATATCATTTTTTCTCCCGAAGTTTCAATTTTCAATAGCGCTTGTAATTACAGAAATTTCTTATTAATATTTTTTATTGCCAAAAAAATGGGTCCTGCCCCAACGACGAGAGAAATAATCGATTATCCGATTTCTTCGCTCGTGAATATCAATAAATTGTGTTCTTTGTAAATAAACACGATGTAGTGGAGTTCATTACACATTGGGGCCGTTTAAACGATATGGGAGTTTGTAAAAAGGATTTTTCTTTTACGCCGGCACTAATTTGACTAGCACGAAGTACAAGTACTTTAGTACTACAAATTGTCATTAAAATACTCGTCGTACACAGTATGGAACATGCACAACCATATAATACAATACAAATATAAATTTTTAAATGTATATACACGAATAAGAGCATAGTCGTTATGAAAGTCGATTCTCGTGACGGGGTCTGAAAATCACGCGTTCACGCGCTACTTGTTGCTGCTTGTTGCTTTTGCCAGAGCTATTAGGGGCCTAACTGCACGGTGGTTACCCCCGTGCCCTGTTGCTCCTGCTTTATGCCTCCTATAGACAACGCTCTCGTGAAATGTTCTCTTCTTGAGCTCATCCAATATATATATATATATGTGTAAAATATATAACCTCGAAAATATATATACATATATAATA
>JABSMR010001767.1:0-12125 GCA_018902295.1 Dusona sp. PSUC_FEM 10030013 | reverse complement strand
TCATACATTTAATTAAAAAAGTAGACGGAAATAAGAATTACGTAATCCGTCGACATGCTAATTGTGAGTCATATTTTTTTCTCATTATTTTCCTTCACCCAAGTTTTTATACCTGAGGGATTTTTTCACACTTGAAAACATCAATTATCCTCTAAACATGTGAAATAAAAAAACAAATTCATTTTGTGTCATACCCATGTACGGTATCGGTATCGGTACTCGATCAGTCAGCACTCGTTTGAAGTCGCGCTTGTTTCATCGCTGCTACCGAAATTCCCGATCAGCAAAAAAAGAGACAAAAGATCATCGGTATGGAGTCGTGGAAAAGAATAGGCCTTAAGACTGAAATGGATGAGAGATTGTATTGCTGCACTAATGTACCTGCATTTTGTCGATGAATCAAATTCTTATAAAATGAAAAAGAAATTTATTCAGATTTTTAGGTAGGAAAATATTTTGCCTTGCAAAATTTCATATTATTTCTATTTAGTTTGACTCTGATCGCTACATATATACCAATCTCTAAAATCTATTTGTATATTTACTTTTATACGAGATGTTATTTTCCTAGTTATGTAACAAATGCAATACATTTGCTGTAATAATGTTATATTCGAGACGGTTAACAATGGCGTAATCAAAGTTATGGAGAAAAGGTGATGGTGGCAAAAGGTAGGGCTCATTTTTTTTTCTGTTCTTGAAATACGGCAACGAGATACCTCGAAAGTGCAATAGGTTACTTATTCCCCGATGGTTTATTTGCTGCTTGGGTGCGAAAACTATGTTTTAGATATATTCGGAATTCTTTGGAACGTATTTTATTGCTCGATAGTAATATTATTGTTACATCTTTTACATGCTTGTGCTGTAGTAATTTTTTGGCACGTAGAAATATTTATTGTCGAAATTTATCAACGTTTTTATACAAGGAGACAACTTTTGAAATGCAATGAAAATTGAGACAGTCTTACTTGACATTTATTTTATTTCCTCAGTCATTATTCCTTATTGCATTTTTATTTCATGAAGCTCTGAAGTAGGAACGCTTGCACCTGAATCGTCTCTTCGTTGTTATTGAAGCAAGGTGGAAATATAATACCGAAGAACTTTCATTCTTGCTCCAGATATTCGAACAGTGAGAACTTTGATCAGTCTCGGGTAATATACACCTTTTGAGTTGCAACATTCGACGATGACTTTAAACGAGTACAAAGACTTTTAATGACTTCCACATTAAAAAAAAAGAAAAATACTTTGCGCGAGCCTGATTTAAGTTTTGCTGTAATTGGCGTCACTCGTCTCGATAAATCATCTGTAATTAAAATTAATGCATTTTTATATTTACAATCTTCTTTTCATTGGAGAAGAAAACATTTGGAAAAACAGGGCTTCCACATATTTTAAATGTCACTATGACAAGTTTGTTACCAAAGAAACAAGCAATCATACCAGCCGAACGGAAACTTCAGCCTTTTTTCTCAACTCGTTTAAAATGATTACTTTTCTAGTCAAGCAGTTTCGAATTAATTGATCGACAGATTTTTACCTACGGCCAGTGCAATAATACCGGTGCAACGAATATTTATACGTTGTGAATGAAGTATGTGTATTAAGTTTATATTTCACACCACGAATCCGCGGATTTATGCTGCAGCCCCGAGCAGCAACCCGACAAAAACGTTTTGCTGCTGCTGTGCGACGAGTATTCAGTCGAGTGCTTAGCTGCACCGACCACCTGTTGCACCCAATTAAATGGCGTAATTGACGCCATGCTTTTCGGAGCGTGACTGAGTATTAACGTGTACTGTCTGCAATCTAGACCCTATTGCATATCTCCTGGTGCGTCGATCGATATCGCACCGTCTGTACAATTATTATTTTCAGTTTACTCGAGATCAACATTTACACATTTTTTATATACTCATTAATCGAACTCTAATCATGCTCAAACATATAGCGGTTCAATTTTTCATTCTGCAATATATACAGCAAAAATTTCGGTATTTCATTTATTTAGACTTTTTTGATGCGCTTAGTGAAAGAAATACATAATGTGATGAGGCAATAATTTAAAAAAAAATGGAATGAGTTTAATTATCACCATATTTTTTGATATTACAATTTTTACATATAGTAATTATATTTTTGAGTACTTATAAGTAGTTATGAGGCTAGAAGTGAAAATACCTCGATTTACATAATCAGCGTCATTAGATCGGAACTAGTAGAAAACTTTTCACATTATATAAAGAAAATATTATCGTCAATATGTCTTTTTAGCAAAACAGAATGTCTAATTTCAGTATTTTGAGCAAACCTGTGGGATTGTATCTAGGACTTAAATATGAATAATCCACCTTAAATCTTATTGTAAAGAAACATTGACCATTGAAGGCTTTTTCCAGTGAATAACACAGTAAAAAGGATTGGGTACAATTGGAAGCATTTTTCGTAAAATTTTTTTTTTTAAAGCCTAAGAAGAACGGGGAAAAACGTGTCAAAAATTTAGTCTAGCCATTAAATATGAAAATGGGCTCAATAAAATCATGAACTAAATTGTTTTTAGGTTACAATAAAATACTGTTAAAACGTGATTTTATCATAAATTCTTTGTGCGATTTTTTATTGGATCCAATTTTGTCCCTGATTTTGTTTTTTTTAATCGGTTGATTAAAATTTATTCAGTTTCACGTGCAATAGAAAATTTCTACGGAATGATAGGACGACGAGTCTTCGCAGTTGATGCATGAGAAGAGAAAGCTTGTGGTCAAATATAAATAATATATTGAAAGAAATAAGGAAAATTGTTTTGACTTGTATATTCACTGCGCTGGTACACCTGTCCGTTCCACCATTGACGACCGACAAACGGGAAATAGAAATTTCGTCACGTTCGTGATGGAAGACTGTGGAAACGACATGCACAGTAACAAAGACATAAATCGAAATTCCATACAAAAGTTTGTACATATGTCATATTACATTTCATATCATTTAAATCGACGAGCCTCTAATAAAAACTTTGAAAAAAATAGGCCATATTTTCTTAGCACATAAATCATAATTAATTATGATAATAAACTTCATTAATCATTTTTTTTCTTACATTAGTCCATTAGTAGATATTTTGGGAAGCAGTTTGAAAATTCATCTGAACTGTCTACTGTCTTGAGGAAGTCTTGACACACATAAAGTCTCTATAAATAAGATTTGTTAATGATTTTTGTGAGATTCTATATTCAGTAATTATGTGAAAAATTAGTAGCATTTTTAATTAAAAATAAAAATGAAATAAAATGTCAAAAATGTACTTATCAAACAATTTATTACAGTCACACGAGTTATATTTATATACTAATTAATTAGCATTGATACAAATCAAATTTTCAAAACTTTCATTACCAGGAAGCAAAAAGAAAGAACTTATTAGAAAGCTACGAGAAAATGTTCCACCAGGTTTTTTTTTACGAATGACGTCATTGACAACTAATTTATTTCGTGTTTTGTAGGTCCAAGTCAATAAAACAAGTTTTTTAAAAATCTCGGTCAACATGTCCAGAAATGTGACAGAGAGGCTATCGCTCGATTTGATTGCATAACTCGGTCAGACGAGTGGGCTACACGAGACTAATTTAGATAATGACCCAAACAATGTGCACGATAAAAGTGACCGCGAGGCGTTTAAGAGGGCACCATCGACGTCATAAACTCCATAAGAATTCTTCATCCTATCCATTGAGAATGAATGCCTTGGCGATTAAAGACCGGTTACCCTCGGAGTTTCTTTTCGCTGATTGAGAATCCATTCGATTGGAGACCGCGAGGTTTTCTCACTGTCTCAATCACCGCTATAACTCATCCCGATGATTTCGAACGGAACGAGGAAATCGATACGTATCATTGGGAATTGAATACCAGATGATTCGTTCACCTCCAACGGGATCGGACATCGTGTGAAAATCGCCATTTCAAGCATGGTAGCGGAATATTCTATTTGAAATTAAAACAAGTAGTTTCATTTTACTATTCAAATCAGACCGTTATACCATATTAGTTCCGCACATCGGACGGTCAGAAAAATTTGTTGTGACAAAAAAATACAACAACACTACCCACAACATATTCGTTTATAGTTAAAAAAAAAAAAGATTAACTCTTAGAAGATCTCCAATTTGTCGCTGTATTATTTTTAACTCGATTTTATCTACACTTTTATAATTATCGTGTTGAAAGGATTAATCTGTTGACGAATGCATTTCATAAGATGTCCGTGATATTCGGACAGCGTAAAAGTGCGTTTGATCAATTTGAACCATTGAACGAGCCCACGCGAATTCTGACGGTCATAGGCAATTATGATGAAGAAATAAAATTAGCCTTCGCGGGTGAACGCGACTCTTGTTGGGCTCCGATCACGATACGTAACAAATCGATTCGTTCAAGAATCGTGATTCACTAAGCCCCCTCCCTTATTTCCCCGTTCCATGCTCGTGTAATACATTCGTTCGGGTCTCTCTCGTCGAAGCCGATGAGCTCAGGAGTCATTTAAGAATTCGTAAATATATTTATATTTCTTCCTCCCTCTCTCTCCTCGTACTTCCCTTTCTCGACTTTTGCGATAAATTCACATCGATTCTCGGGTGTTTTGAATCGGTGAAAGCTGATCGAAAGTTGTGATTCGTCACGAGAGTTCTCTTTAGCCATCTCGAGAGTTGACATTCTTTTTTTATCTGTCAAGATAATTTGACGTTCACGTAGACGTGAGACATAAATCGATGTTTCTCCAGAAGCTAACACGATGTCGAGCATGAATCACGTACAAACTCAAATTAAAGTTTTTTCTCCCTTTTCGCAATTTTCATTAATAAAATTACGCGATTAAAATGAGGCATTTTATAGTAATGAAATGATTTATGTGGAACTCGCTGTTTGTTCTAGATTCATGTGTATTTAATATCACGTTGAAAATCAATGTGAAATTTTCCCATCAATGGCTTTAGTCATAGGACGACTATAAAAAAAAATTGATTATTTAATTGATGTGTTTAAAAATTGCAGTCTCAGGCTATACATTTAAAAAAACGAATGATTCGGTAAAGTAAGGTTTAAAAATATTCATAGCATGATTGGACCAAATTTCTTTTTGTCTGGGACAGACAGAAAAAAGGAATATCCTTGAATCACGTTATTTCTTAAGAATGAACTCGAACCAGACACTTTGGGCCTGTTGGTTGAGGTGAACACGGAGACTGTCGAGAGCTCGAGGGAATAATGCCGATGGCAAACCTTTTCCCTCCCGTTTCTTCTCTTACCCGTATATGTTCGAGCGTAAAATATGCTCTACCTGTGTAAACTAGTTCTCTCTGGCTACAACAATCATAGGCTGTCCCACGTACAAGGTGAGCAACAGGTACTCCCGTCTTGAAATTCTGCCTGCCAGCTCGACCAGAGCCAGAGCGAAACCTTAGGATATACCTTGGAAGAAATAAAGGGCATGGCATCGTTTGGTAGACGTGGAAACCCTAGAAAGCGTTGGATATACATATATGCATAGCCGTACCGAGAGAGATATGGATGTATACGTGGGGTAAAATGGACAGTCCTAGTAATTTTATTAAAAAAGAGGACCGGTGAACTTCATTACCATACGTCTTTTTTCTACTATTCACTGTTGAATTTGAATAACAATAGAAAAATATTGCATTTTTTGTGTACTCAAATAATAACTGTTGAGACACAATTATCATTTGTAAAAAAAATGCCCCTTCATTACTTTTCGGGACTACATAGGATTTGGACAATTCAAGCATACAAATTATTCTAATAGGAAAGTATTTAATCCACAAAAAAATGCTAAAATATATTTTCGTATAAAAGTGGGCCATTTTACCCCACTTTGGCCAATTTTTGCCAATTATCGTAGTAATAATTTTGACTTCGTACGTTTAGGAACATCTTATTTACGAGTATTTCACTACTGTACGCGTAGATACATAAATACATAAACGAATGCATATCTTTTGTAACCTTACAGACTTTTTAGTACGCGCTTATAGATTCAGGGCCCTAAAAGGTGGGTCCGGTCGTGCAGCAGGTCAGGGAAAGTTTCGAGCTCGGCAGGGGGCTGTTCGTTATTATTTGCTTTTGGGCCCACGCAGTTTCGTCGCTGAATCATTGAGTTCTCGTTGCGAGCCTGCTGAGCAGCAACCGGGTGCATCGGAGACTTTTTTTTGGGCCTAGAGAACGTTTGCCATATGGGACTATGAACCGATATTCTCCTGCCAGGCGTGTGAAATAACGCTCTTTTATTAAGGCCTGTCTCTAACTCTCGTTCGGGCTCAAAAACATCTGGCTTTGGATACAAGTGCGGAACATCAACTCGAACGCCAATGGCCGGAGCAAATCCAGCGTGAAGTTGACCACCGATTTGTCAGTTTATATTAACGCACAGCTGGCCAATATTTGTCCGGGTTTTTAGTTCACATGCTTTTTTTTGGATTCTCGATGTATCTTCTGTTTTATTAATTGGAACAAACAAATATATGGTACTTGTTTCCACAGAGTGTTAGAAACATGTGTTAAAAAATGCTAATCGGTTGAAATTGATACAAGATGGGAATAATAATAGGAAGTTTCGACATGGAGATTTTAACGAGTGAACATTTATTCGTTGATCAATGTGATTACTTTTTTTGATCCATTGACCAATGACAGACACTTTTCAAACAAACGAGAAAATTTTTTATTGATGAGGGCCTGAAGTGAGAAAAATGGGTGCGAATAGACCAGTCAACTTTAATAAAAGAATATCGTTATATGAGAAAATACCAGGATCGATTCATTGTATCGGAGAATTGGAGACTCGAAAATAATTCAAACGTCGATGCCACTTGACACCTGTTTGACAGAGATAGACACTGACGTAAAAGCGATCGTCTATTTCAAGCGTGAACTTTCAATCGAGAACGGATACATCATTGGTTTGCTTCGAGTCGGGACCCCGTACAAATAAAGATTTCTGGCACGTAAGAATCTTTTATCGCCCGAAGCTTCAGGTTTTTACTGCTTTTCGATAACCCATTTATGAACGGTGGTATATCGCTTCTATAAATATGATATTTCAATCCAACTTCATCCTCTCAATTTCCTTATTTTTTCAATGAAACCTATCGATCCATTAATATTTTTTACTCAAAGATATTATATGAAAGTATTAAGTATTTTTTATTGTGTTATCGAATTCATTGGATAAAGAACTAATTTCATATTTCTGGCAATTTTCATATGCACAATCAAGACGCAGGACAAACTGGGATTATTCTTCTTCGAACTATTCTGAAGTACCTGTTAAGTTGATTTTTTTTAAGCCAAAATTTCGTCAATTACGTTTTTTTGAAAGCACAATTTTCGAAATAGCTCGAATTTGAATAAAAAAATGTCTATTTTTAACAATCAGGGTACGGTGTTGAAAAAAATTCATATAGAAGTTTTGAGTACGGATTGCATGGCTATGGATTTCGAGAATTCTTAAAATAAATAAGTGACTTTCGCCATTGTTGAATTGGTTGGAATGCCTCTTGTATACATGTATACATGTATGTAATTTGTAAACGAGAGGCTGCGATGCTCGTATGCTGCTTGGACGGCGTCTCGTGTTAATTCAATTCATTAGCCGAGAGTGAACTTTCGCTATCTTTCTTATTTTGTCCTGTTAACGAAGAGACGCGAGCTCTCCACTTCTTGCCATACAAGAGAACCCACCGAGCGATCATACGAAAGATTGAATGGAGATATTTGCTGTATTCGTTTTGTGCGAACGAACTTAAAGGCATACCTTTTTACACCTGCCAAATCGACACTTTATTTAGTAGCAATATTCTCAGTGTAATTGTGTGTGTGTTTTTATATTACCGATGCGGTTGAATTGCCATTTTAATGCTTCTTAGCTCACTTAATGTCCGTTAAATATAGTCTGGCCACCGTTAATCACAGCAATTGATGTCACTGAAATTTCAACAAAACCAGTGCTGCCAATGGAGGAAAGTTTCCGTACGATCGTTAAAAATATCATTACAATTTAATGATAGAGCTCAATTGTTTCATTAGCTTACGTGGCTATCGTTATAATACTTGTGGGAATTTTTATTTAAAATTTTATTTCTTTTATTATCACGATGTGAGTTCAATCGTCTTGACGTAAATTTAAACGATTTTTTATTTATAGAAAAAGATTTATCAAAGTTTGCGACCGGCGATAAAAACTCGTTACGACGTAAAGAAATCGCATTCAAACTGATATTTCTTTCGGATCCGATGCGTCATTTTTTGTTTTAAGAACATTTTCAGATTAATCAAAGCTTAGGATAATTTCAAAAAATTATCAACGTTTTTGAAATTACCATTACGACCGACTACTCAACGTGTTTTCTATACACTATAAGCACCAGTGGCAATTCATGGAGATGACGTTTCAATTATAACATCATCGACATATACAGTGTGGAATTGATACACAGAAACGTTATCAAAATAGGACCTGAATTATTCCAAAGATTTCTCAATTACCTGTGAGGAACGAAAAGTAGGATAGAGACTTTTAGATAAAATACACTATCGTTTTTCTGTGATCGTTTCTCAAGCTCTTCTTGTAGTTCAAGTGGCTCATACGCATGCGCGTATCAATGGGTATTAGTCACGCAAGCCGCGGGCCACTCAAATCAAAAGATACAACTCTTTGGACGCCTCTTGTGCACTTTATACGTGTTTACAATATACACACAATGTATACAGATATACTCGAACGAAGTACGCGAGCTTTCGTTGCTCAATCACACTCGTCACTCGAGTATATGAGAGAACAGTGAAGGAATTCATTCGTATCATTCGTGCACGGAATATATATAGATCGTTCCAAATCAAAAGGGTGTATGAAAACACCGAGATTGGAATTCCTTCTGGGATTGACGTATCGCTATATAAGGGGGTCCAAAAGTTGTATTTAAGCTTTAAGGAATCGTTACGTATCGGAATTTTAAAGAGAAAAGTCCTTGACCATTTTTTGGCCCGCTTCATCGTCGTTAAGTTAGTAATTAATTGGGAATAGCCAATCTGGACCACCGATATGAAGATATGGGCGTGGCGAAAACGTGATCGGACGGAGAATAAAATGGATCAGCATTTTTATCTTCATAATTCCGCGATCTCTTTACCCTCTTAATCGTAAGTTTAACTTTCGACATACTCTATACATACGTACGATATACGATCTGAGAATAATACATGAACAGTTAGCGTGTTCAACTGACGTACAAACTCTCTGCCTCTGTCCGTCGCGCCGAGTAGTCTCGTCCGGATTAAATCCAACAACATTCGATTGCGTGGGCCCCGATATACATTTCAAGCATTCGACGTTCGATGACTATGCAAAAGCCTCGCCTCGACTTCGATTAAGACCTTCGGGACAAGAAAGTTCGTATGGCAAGTGACGATTTTCTTATGATCAACGATTCGACCGTGCGTCAATATTCATTGACCCTTTCATCTTCGAAGATTCTTATGTAGGACTTCATTCTTGTCATTTGGTTCTCAGAAATACTAATTCATTTCTACATATTGACCCGATCCTCTACATTAATATATTGATGAGGTTGACGACTATCAAATCTAATCTGTCATCAGTTTCACGACTGTTACAATTGATCATCATTTATTTGCTCTACGGAATTGCAATTTTTTTTTCTTCCATTTTTTGTAATACGAAATATATTTAATTGTAGGGTTCGTAGTTATTTTGTTTTTATTGACAAATTATCGATGAGTGATAAAATGTTTTGAAAATTATTTTATCGGTGTATCTACTTTATTTTGGAGTCGTATATAAATAGATGATAGTCTGTTGCACGAACTCTTTGGACGTTTATCTTTCACGTGGACTTTCCCGTGGCGCCGGGCAATTTTAATCGAACTCGACTTACGAGCCGCGATAACGAACGGATGCGGTTGTGAAAGCGTCTCAAGCTCGTGTGTACGGTGCATCGTAATATCTCTTTTATAAACATTGAAGCCAATTCATCGATACGATTTCACCGTCCGTTTTATTACGACTGAGAGAATTAATGATTGGTAGTTTGGACCATTGCTCCTATTGCACATACATGCATCGGGGTGAATCGTACAATTAACGATTCAGTGATACAGGTAAAACTATGTTTATTGGTCCAGTAAACCAGAAGATACAAGATGGGCACTTGTCTGTCTTGAGGAATAAAATAAAAAATGATGTTCTCTCGAGTTTAATCGTGAAAAAAATGAACAAAATATTTCATTGAAGTTGGACGCAATATGAATGATAATTCCAACCCATATATCGTTTCATCATAATAACCATCTCTTGACTGTTTCCGTATAAATCCATTATTGTTACTATTCCAATATAGTAGCCAAAAATGTGGATTTAGATAATGAACCAAAATTGTCGTTAGCCAATTCAAGCAAGCTCAGTTACCCTACAATTATTCAATTTCAAAGCACGTGGAATTACGCAGATTATTTTCCTATCAAAGTAGATCAAATACAATAGAGCTATTGTCTGGTACGCAAGTGGATGAAACCACAGGTCTTTGTCTCGATTAACATTCCACTGTGTCTCTTTAATTTTGCTTGTAGTGCAACCAATCGTTGTCTCGTCAATGTCCCAACTCAAGTAGTCCTTCAAACACTGCCCCATCGAAAACGTCTTACGACCCAGTTATTGACTTCACGGAATAATTGTAAAGTAACATAATTGAACTAGACTCACGTACTTTTAAATCCCAAATAGTTTTTATCGAATTAAATAGTACAAATTTCCGACCACTCAAATTGCGCTTCGGATAATTTTTCAAATAAATAAAGCAGAGAGACATAATAAAAAAAAGTGAATACGTATTTTTTTTCGTCGTTTGTTATGTGTTAAGAATAGTACATATACTATAAATAGTGTTGTATACGATTGAACCTCGTGAGTCGTAAGTCCCAGTCGAGACGTCACGATTCACAAAGATAGGGCTGGTGTTTTCGCGCGCCCTTTGCCTTCCCACCTTCTAGCGAATCTCTCCGAACCGATTGCAGCTCAGCTTTTCTTTTTTTCTCGCTCCTTTTCTTCTTCCCTTTCTATCTCTTTATTCGTGATGAGAACTTACCGTCTATACAGATATACAGAGATTCGTTATGGCTCTCTGTAAGCTTCGAAGCGTATACGTGGCAGAGTTCGTGATCAACGTTCTACCAAAGTATTCGTGTATAAGTTAGTTGGAAACAGACTCCAAGATTTCCGCGTTAGGCGCCATCGCGTATACCTAACTCTTCCTTACGATACGCCGTAAGGGTTCGATACTTATTTTCATACAAATCCTTCTTCTTTTCATTGTTGCGTTAACGATGGATATGAATGGTTCATTTACATGAAAGCTTCAACATCAATTTCGACGTCAAGACGTGATGGAATTTTTAAGTGGGAAATTTAATCTCATGATTTCCGATACACTTTTTTATTGATCCAACTTTTTATTCAAAAAGTTAATTGGAATGATTAATATTTCGGTGGATAAGTTCAATTACGCAACTCGAATAGCACATTTTTTCGGAGAATAATTAATAAAAAAAAGGAAAGTTAAAATCAATGAAAGTAACAGAACTTTTCCATGGATACGAGAAGAAAAGTCAGAAAAGCATCTATCAATCGATCGCTTATACGGTTTCTAGACTTATCAGGAATTATCAGAATAAGAAAGAAGCGCTTTTAAAAACACGAGTATTTTCGTATCTCGGCGCCGCGATGTCATTCAGTTATATTTACACGTCATGTCGCCACTTTCCGTGTAGCTGTATGTAGAGTCAGCGGTACAACTCGACGCTATATGCTCTGTGTATTGGTATTATGTGCCGAGAATGTAGGAAAAAAAATTATTGAGATACGGAGTGAGTCATGGGCCGATACGAGTAGAGATCGCGCGCAGAAATAGCATTAGAAGGGAATCCTTGGAGGCGCCGGTATTTTCACATCGAGGTGTTTACAGTCTACCTGGAATCGTGTTATAAATGTGCATTTTAAATACATATTATTTATATTTATTTGTTAATAAAAA
>JABSMR010001656.1:0-12131 GCA_018902295.1 Dusona sp. PSUC_FEM 10030013 | reverse complement strand
CCAACTATACCCTCGACTTTATAATTTTGCATTAATAACGTTAATGTATTCATCAGTACTTAAGGTTAATACGAGTAGATTATGTTTTTTTTTTTTTTAATAAATAAACGGAGAGAATTAAAACCGGAAAATTACCATTACCGCAATATAAATGAGGGACAACCTTGAATATTTATAATTATTACTAAGCAAAATGTAAATTTTCATGAAAATAAACTAAAATTCCTCTATTAGACAAGAGATTTTATTTTATTTTTATGAAAATTTACATTTTCCTTACTAATAATCACGCAAATCCAAGGTTGCCCCTCGTTCCTATTACTCTAACGGTAATTCTTCAGTTTCAATTCCCTCCGTGTACAAGAGGAAACCATCATTTTTAATCAAACATCTTTATATGTAGTTAATATTATTTGCGAGTATAATATCTGTATGGAGCGTGAATTGGTCATGAATTCGTGTGTGTATATATCGGGGTGCGTTAATAGGGAAACAAGTTGTGATTTCCTCCCCTACATATGTAGCGAATAAGAGGAGTATGAGTGACGAGAAAGGGGAGGATATATATAAATGTATACATATACACTAGTTGTTCGATCTTCTCGAGGGGCTTTTTGCAGATGGCCGTTTACATGGCCACCATGGTCCCTTAACCACATCGGAGAGACGGATAATTGAGTATTGTAAGGGCGACAACAAAATCAAATTTTGGGTGTGTATTACGATGTATTATATAGAATGCATGCGGTCTTTTCGTGTCTCCCCTCTATTATATAATGTGTACACGCGTTTATTTATCTCGTTCTTTCTTAGGCTCGTTCATGAACCCGGTCCAGTGTCAGTTATGCTCATCCCTGAATTTTTCTTCAACAGCAAACACGCGTTTTTTCTTACACCCTCCACTATATTTTCGAACACATTCGTCATTGCATTGTTGCACAGCCCCGGGACACAAATTCGGACAATTTGTACCCGATGTTGTGCGTGAGGACGAGACTCCGCGAGAATAAAGAGGCGGGCCAAACAGACAGATGCGAGCCTTTTCTCATGAAATTCCCTACATCAGCCATCTTGTTTTTTCTTTAGTACTTTTTCTAAATTATATAAAAACTCAATCGCCTTACAAACGATTATCGATCTTATTATAAAATAAGGAACCTCAAAATCGGTTAACGTTCGTTTAACTGGATTAAAATCCTTCAGAAATACATTTTTCGGATTCGTACAATTGTGTCGTAATTAGGAACTTGAAATAGAAATTAATTTTTAGCTTTTGTTCTATATTTCGAATTGACTACTTCGATCAATTAATCCGCCCACTTGAGTATATTTCAAGTTAGAAATAATATTCTCTAGTCCTAGACTTCTACAATTTATTTTTCCGAAGGCAAACTCTACAGCGGGGTCGAAGACGACCCCAATATTCCCTTGAACATGAAATGTTCCTCGTATGTGATAATAAGCTTTAATTAGGCACGATTATCTTCGCTTTTTGATAACGAAGAGAATAGTGTATGATAAAGTCGCATTTGGTCACCATTTAATAATGAAAATTGTATAAAACGAAAAAAGTTTCGAAAAAAGCCAAAAATAAGTTATTTTTTAAGAAAATTCAAGTCGTTTTCAACACCGTTGTGATGTACGGCTGATTGAGGAAGTTATAAATTATCCAAGTCCAGTTTCGACTTTAGCTGAAGGTAAAAAGAAATTTAACAGTTTTTCTATTTTTTTTTAATAGCTGCCGTGCACGGAATGTTTCTTTGCCATCCTTTCAAACTGACTCGACCCTCTTAATGAGCGGATTTTAGTTACATGTGGAGGCGCCACTCGAGCCCGAATCGATAAGACTTTTCCTCAAGTGTTGTTATCATCACGCGTGCCCGTACTTATTATGTCACGTGGATATATCGCGGCGAAGATCACCACTCGAGATATGAAAACGAATGTTAATTTATAGATATATATGATGATGATAGTCGGGCGCGAGCTCGCTCAGATTACTTTGTGACGCCTCCGACTTGTAATATGTGAGCCCGGAAGCAAAAGGGTTGTCGGATAACGCATACAAAACATGATAAACCTCATTAGCAGTTTTATCGATTAACTATCAACGGTAGTTTCTTTTTCATGAATAATGCACTTAACGTAAAGGCGTTGAATCGGGGTATAAATAATTCTGAATATTTCCAATATTTGAGAATTTGGTATTCGATCTATTAATTTTAATTAAATCGACTATTTTTCATTTAATTTAGAGATTTGTTGCTTTGGAAGTCGCATTTAATAATAAACTTTTACTTTTTATGCAACAATGATAAAAACTAAGTACCAAGAATTCCTCGTAATAGAAATAATAATTCTGATTGCGGGGAAACGTCGATATTTATACAATTAGCATGTAGAGATCGATATAAATCGACCCCGTGCTACGAAAATGACATTTTCCCGAAGAATGATAGTAAGACACTTGTCAACGGAGTCAGGAGATTTTTAAAAGTTTGAATAGTCCCGATTTCGATCTAGATGTAATTTGGGATTAGAAAGAATTAGTGAAGCGAGCACAATTGATTGAAAGTTAGTGATAACGCTGCGAAACAGTGATCAACATTTATCGTGAACGGAATAAAAAATTTATTCTGTTACAATAATTAATTACCTTTGGTCTTCCCCATAAATATTATTAATTTACGAGAGAAATGTTGAGGTAAAACATTTCGAACAATTACTCATTCTGGTGATGATTATCCTTTTACAACTTTTTCTACCACCCGTGGCTACTCTCTGATTATATTATTACAGCCATTCGCAGGCGAATCGATATTACGGGATTATTTTCAGATTATAGACATATTGAAGCAACGATCTGAAATTAATGTGAAATAATTTTAATGATAATTATTAGTTAATTATTAATAGCTGTTCAGCATTGTCTTAAATAATACTAAACAATATTTAACTCGTAAGTATTTCTTCTCGTATATTTCACTCGTAATAAATCGGAATGGCGTGCACTTTTTATTGTTTACAACTTTTTTAACACCCCCTTTAATTCCTTTCCGTTTTTTTCCTCATTTTTCTTCATTTATTCAACAATTCTTCGTCGGTTCTTGCAAAATAAGCGATTCCGTATATTTACCCATGGTGGATTACCTCGTATCAAGGAGCACTCTTTCTTCTCTCCTCGTATATAGATTTCTCGTTGGACAAGAATCGCTTGCCACGGGCTCTCGGTGAGAATAACGTCCCTCACGTGACTAAGTGCCATTATCCTCTCTAGTGGCCGTGTGCGGTGGCCACAACCGGGCTCCACGCGATCTCTGTCACCTAATAACGTTTCGCCTAATCGGAGAGAACGATAAGACCGAAATATTCGTTGGGACATGCGAGACTACGGCTACCGCCATTGCCCTCTCCCTCTGCAATCTTTTTCCTCGCCTCATCGTATTCAAGAGAAGGAGCAAGTACACTTAAGGGTGTATATGCACTCTTATGGTACTTTGCACGTAATACACGCCATCAACACGAGACTTATATACTTTCGAGGCTCTTGAATTTACCGACGGCAACAAAATTGTCCGATAGTCAATCTGCGGCCATTGTTCCTTTAAAAATACATGAAAAATCACCATTTTGAAAAAAGAATTCTAATATTGCACTAAGTTACACAACGGGGTAATGATTTTTATACGACGAAGGTAATTAGGTTCATATTGTGATTCATTATGAAATTTACAACAGTACAATCGTGGATGAAAGCGATACTAATTGATGTTTCGAAATACGAATGGGAGGGTTCGAGTAAATAATTAAACGTAAGAATCAATTTTTCTTGCTCGAAAGAATCCAAGATTGGGCAGGAGATCCGAGAAACAATTAAACATTCTCGCGCTGGAGGAAACAAATGGAGTCTCATTTTTATCACGCGTTCGTACGAAGCTCGCAAGCTTCGGCTTCTCGGAGAACCGCAGGGGCGTTTCTTTAGCGCCCCAGAAATTCTTCTCGAGAGTGTGGAACGAGTGAGATGAGGAATAAGGCACGTCGGATTTTTAATATTTCTTATTATGACTGCGTCCGAGAGCGATAGCGTTATTAGCCACGTTATATATATGAATTTGGGTGATTAAAAAAAAATCGTCTTTTTTTTCTTGACGTTGCAATTTAATATGTTAGTACTCCATGCAAAAGTAATTCTCCGAAAATTTGATGTTGAGAGATCTCGTAAGTGACTTAGATATTTGTTTCCAATTTGAGCTGAAAATTATGTTGGAACACCGACTTTCCAACAGAAGATGTTAATAACTTAATGAAGAAAGTAATTATTCCAAAATTTAAGCCTTCGAACATTTTTTTTGGAGGTCGCTCTCAGTCGACTTTTTGTCGCTGAGAGCGACAAAATGTAATTATCTTCGTATTGCAATATGAGCTAAAGAAAAAGTAATATTCGCTCAATTTGGGTCTTTTTGAAAATTTTTAGATTTCACCCCAACAATTTCTAGATTCTTTTTTCCAAGTTCGACTAAAATACGTGATATTAAAATATGTCTTTTGGATCATCTTTTTTTCTAATTATGACTAAAAGGCTATACGAAAGTCTCACATGAAAAAATGGATTAAACATTGAAGTGAAAAATATTTCTAATTCGTAATATTATTCCCTTCTAACGACTCAAATGTGTGCAAAAATTTATCTTATTAGTTGGAAGGTTGGGCTGGAAAGTCATTTTTCATTATACAGGATTTTTTCCTATGGTTTTTCACGAGTTGCAGAAGATATTGCTTCCGATCTTCATTTTTCTAATGCATTTGATAAACTTGTTCATCAAAGAGACTGCTTGTTCAGCAGTGCCATTTACGATCTGTTGCATGCTACATGCTGTTTAATGTTTTTAAGTATGTTTTGTAATTCCCTTTTATGTTCCAAAGTTCAGGGTTTAACTCCAAAAAAATGCATGGAAGCTCAAGTTCTTTAACCCTTTGTGCCATGGTGACACTCCCAGAGTGCCACCTGTTTTATAACCAGTTTCTGTGCAATTTAGATCGAATTTTCGAGCTTTTTTAGGTATTTTTGATGTTTTTTGGTGTTTTTTGGTATTTGGTGCTGGTGCCGCTTGGACTAAAGGAAAAATGTGTGGCACAAGGGGTTAAATAATGATAAAGAATTTGATAGGATGCAATGACTCAACTCTATATTTGTATGAAATGTAATAAGATTACGTATTACATATGTAATTGGTTGAAGTGCCAGTAAAACAAGTAGTAATAGTAGTCAATTTTTTACGCTCCAAACAAGTACGCGTCTAATTCTGTGGAATACCACTTTTTCCATTATTATTATTGCCCTCAATAAAGGACATGTGCAATTGTTTGGAGTGACAGTGATACCAGCAGTGGGGCTGTCAACGCGATTGCAGTGCACTTGTTTGTGAAATTGTCCTTCAATTTTTTATGATTTAAAAAAAATTTCCACACGCTGGGACCGCATACTATTGAGAAATATTTTTCATTCACGCCCTTAGAGAACTAAACATCCAAAGGATTAGGCGTGGATGGTTTTTAGGCTTATGCGCGTATAAAGTACGTCTATTGGATGTTTCGTTTTGTAAGGGTGGTGTCTAATTTTTTAAATTATTTAAACGATTTTTTTTATATAATTTTTAGCCAAAATTGCAAAAAAAAATATGGAAAAACTACTTGAGGCAAACTCTCAATTTTATTCTCGCAGGCTTCAATAGGAGGACGATTATTTTCTTATGGAATGCTAACACGTGTACTTGCGATATAAAGAAAACTGCATTTCTGTATCATGATTTTCAGCCAAAATTAGAAAAAATATTAAAATAGTTGCTGCGAGTGAACTCCAAACTATTTGTTAGAGGGCTTAAATTTTAGGAAAATAACTTTTGCATGGAGGACTAACATATTAACTTGCAACGTCAAGAAAGAAAAGGCAATTTTTTTTATATATACACTACCGGCCAAAAGACTCCGGACAAAAGTTCATAAAAGTTTCGGAACGTTTTTTTATGCCGTCTCGCCGGTAGTCAGCATAAAATAATTTAATAAACCTCATTGTTTCCGTGCTAGATTGCATTTTCCAAATTTTCTCTTTTTTCACAACAAACGGAATAACTTAGGAGAAAAAATCGCACAAAGTTAAAA
Organism: Dusona sp. PSUC_FEM 10030013; assembly: GCA_018902295.1. Taxonomy (NCBI): domain Eukaryota; kingdom Metazoa; phylum Arthropoda; class Insecta; order Hymenoptera; family Ichneumonidae; genus Dusona; species Dusona sp. PSUC_FEM 10030013. Next base: position 5,972 of record JABSMR010001656.1, on the reverse strand, counting down.
AAAAAAACAAAATTGAAGTTTAAGTTCCCCCATCTATGATGCCGTCCGAAGAAATGTATACAGAAAATTTTCTGGGAACGGGGTCCACCTGAAAAGAAATAAGAAAGATGAAAAATAGTCGTTTTTAAAATCGTAGACTGGTCGTAAAAAAAAAAAGATAAAAAAAAAGTAAATGAAGCTGCATTTCTCCTCTTCAAAATGCTGTTTTTTAAATTGTTTTATGACGACTACCGGCGAAATAGCATAAAAAACTGTTCCGGAATTTTTTTAAACTTTCGTCCAGAAACTTTTGGCCGGTAGTGTATATATAAGAATATTAAGCTTTTGAGAAGAAGACCACAGAAAGATATCGAAAAAAGTACGAGACTCGAACTCGTTCGACTCGGCGCGAAATACCACGTGATATATACGCTTTCGAAGGACGGATATTGAATAAAGTATATATAATAAAAATTTACGATTGGATGTACAATAATGGCAGTTTCTGTTATCGTGTTTTCGCGTTATCGAAAAGTTTGAAATCACAGCTGGGATTGTTCATCATATCGGAATAATATCACATTCGAGTGCATAATATTCATATACAACGTGACGAGAGTGCAATTAAATATACATAAGGTGTTCCCGCTTTCAAAGTCTCTCTCGAGAGCCATAAAAGATCATATTTCTAAAATTATATTTCTTTCATTTCTAATTTATTTTTGTTATCTTTTGATTAATCAATAGACCACTATAATTTTTTTATATTATCGTATATTTTCTGGATGAAAATAAGAATCACCAACAACACATGAACAACGCATGAACGTTTTTAAAGATTTTTCAATTTTTCAGTCTTCAAACGCGTTTTTTCTCAATTAAACTAGTGTAAACTCGAATATCTTCCATAGGATTCTTTTTATTATTCGAACATGCACGAATTCATGTGCTGGTAAATATCTTTTATCTCTGTTGGAACCGATACCTTCGTCACGGGCTAAATAATCAAAAAATGGGTCAAGGGTTGTAGGCTTAAGACATTTGAAGTTCGACAGTAATTTTTTGGAAAATTGCCTCGTCTGACATTTCTCGTTGACCTAAAAGAATATATGGATTGTGATTGATTTTCTCTTCTTACGTTCTAGTTTTCTTGGGACAACGGAAAACAACGTTTACAAAAATCTTCACTTCTTTCGTCGTTCAAGATATTATTGTGCTCTCGAAAAATTATTCTTTTGGAAAAGAATTAGACGAAACAAGATTTGAAGGTTTCTCGAGAGTATTCTTCTTCGAAAAAAAAACTTCCTTGGATGGCACGAATCAAAATTTGAATCCAAACGTGTTGTTTAACGAGATACCAAGTAACATTGGACTGTCCTATGGGATTTTAATCCGTGACACGTTTCCGCCCTGACTAGTCAAATAAAATATTGCCGTAATAATAGTTAGAAAACGCTAAGAAAATAATTCCTATTTGGGTGTGTAAATAGAGAGTACTATACGTAAGATAAATCTGACTTCGAATAAATTATACTATTATAAAACTTTACTATAATGCATTTAAATGGTTCATATACAACAAAATAAAACGGTTTTCTTCTATGGATTGTCATGTAATGGAGAGGAGTCTATTCCTTAAAAATGTTGTATCGACATGTCTGGAATATACGTGTGCAAAAAATTGTAAGTGTATAAAAAAAAAAAATTGTTCGTGAGTCTGCCTATGTGGCGAAAATCAAATGAATTAATCACACTGATTGGAAATATTGAAAATTGTCATCTTCGTTGACACGATGAATTTTGAATCAGTCTTCTACAAAATTTCCTGTCTATTATTAAATTTTCATTTCAAAATAATTAATAAAAAAATGAACATGCTTTTGAGTATTTTCGTACGATTGTAGGAATTGATAATTTGCTCATGTTATCGACGATTAAATTGACCAATTTATGATTTCATTGCTGAAGAGAATTCGTCATAGAATGAAGTATACGAGAGGTTAAAATGGACTCGCTGGTTCGAGTCTAGAGAGGACCACACACGTGTTGTGTATTTCTACGGTAATATTATTTAAACATGAAATATACAATAAAATACTAAATTACATATAAAATCAGAAATAATGAATAAAAATACAAACGAGGGTAAAAAATACTCTGACCTACTATTGAGTAAAACTGGGTAAGTGGAACGAGTGAGAGAAAATCAGAAAAATGAGTTACGAGAATCTGAGTTGATGTTATCAACGATATAATTTAGATAATTATGGCATAAGAGTGACCCTGCTTCTGCCATACATTTAGGACGACGATAATTCGAACGTGTGCATTAATGAGTAAAAGAAATAAGTTGTCGATAACATGCATACATATTTTACATGTTATTATATATTTGGCATACACCTCTACGAATTTTTCCGTGGATGTTGGACGTATACTCATGCAAATGTACCATCTATGCTATTCAATAATCCTAAAAATAATAATTAACAATGAACGGAAAATAAAAATTGTTACTGCATTACAGTTACTAAGATAAACAACTATAGTAATTAATTTAAAACCGACGGGCTTGTATTCTTTGTCAACTGCACTGATGCACCATATTATTATTTGTTCCACTCTATTCGATTATGTAAAACGATTATGTAAATTCTGCCGATAAAAAAATTGAATAAACACAAGATGAGTGAAAAAAATGCAAAGAAATGATACATTGACGTCGATCGCTACGTAACGGCGTACTGCAAGTTAATATATCTAATATAACATTCCTACCATAAAAACTCTTTAGACGAAGCAAATGTTAACATCAATAACAAATAAACAACGATAATAACCAATCAAATAAGCAATTACTCTTTTCTTACAATCCACGTAATAATCACGAACATTTATTTCTTTTCATTTCATCACTTTCGCCACATTCTGGGACAATACATTTTAAGGAAATGTTTACACCCACAAAATACAATCTACTTTAACTCAACTTCCAGACGCTACCAACGTGAAGCTGCACCTACCCAATTTAACATGACAATATCGTCGTCTTATACATCAAGTTCCTATAGTCCATCAATAATCAATTGATGGACTAGAGGAATTTTATTCAAAAACCGGACATTGCGATGCGGATATTTCGTGGTTGGAGAAACACGCTTGTTTTACGCGCCGATGTGAAAAAAGGTAAAAGGTTATTTGTGACTGTATGAGAGATTGCATTTAAAAGATGTATTGGCCCTGAGAAGTGCCGGTCAGATCTGGTGCAGTCTGGAAAAAGACTGTTAGTTTTGTGGAGTCCCAAAAAGAACTGTTAGGTGAAACAGAGCGTTTTTATCGTCGATTGTGAAGGCGTCGCGGGTCTAAACCATGCCAAGATACTGAAAGTACTGTTCCCTAATAGCCTGTACGAAGTCGACGACGAAGAAGGGAAGGGGCTAGTTTTTTCGCAATTGGAGTAATAACAATACAAATATTTTTTATGTTGAGAAATACGTATCAAGAATTTCTATTCAAAAGGTTTTTTTTAAAGCCCAATTTTACAGAAAGAACCATGGGAGGAATACAAAGTTCAATACTTAAATGTTGCACCGTACTGTAACGTAGTAGAGATAAATGTAAAATAATTAAAAAAGATAAAATTCGATCGAAAAATGTTTAAGAAATATTAAAAATTAAAATTATGTCTTTTAAAAAAAGATTTTTTTACGTTAAATAAGGTAGAAGAATGCTTTTATGGATACCTTTTGTTGACGGCGGATAAAGAAAGGTTTATTGTCGCGTCCTTTTAAAACTTATAGCTTTGGCAGCGGAGTGGTGCAGGAGCTCGGGTTGTCTGCAATCGAGGTCAAACACCAAAATTGGAATAGATGAGTGATTAATATTTACTCTAGGATAACTTAGTACGGTCGGGATCGACAGTGGCTATCGTTATCAGCCATTGTCGCGCTACCTAAAAATATAATATTATTCATAATTATTATTTTCTTTCCGTTTCTTTGATTTTTTCAGGTGGAACGCAGTCCGAAAACAAGCAGTTTACGCAACAAATTTTAAAAGTAAGCGTGTTTAATAATTCTTAATAGTGTAGATTAAAAGATTTGCGAGTACACATAATCGTAATATATATACTTATATATAGGTTCGTGCCAGTGGTGAGGCAACGCGATGCTACGAGAGGTATACTACATACCCCTCGTATATATACGTATAGAGAGAGGTATACTGTAGAGGTATGATATAGTTACTTATTAACTATACTTTGGTAAATTATTTGTTAACTGTTTAAGTTTTTCTGTTAGAGGTAGCTGTAAAAATAGTCAATGGAATAAAAAATTTTATGTCACAAAGTGACGTGTAAGAATATGCACAAACAATGAGTTTCATTAATTGGTCAAATGGAGCAAAATTTTATTGTGATAAAGTTGTTATCGCATGTGCGCTGTGATTTTTTCGATCAACTTGGGAGGTCAATGTCTTTTTTTTGATTTCATTATACGCGTCCTTTTTTTTACTCTGAACGACCAAACGCCACGTCTAAAGGGATTTTCGTTCTTGTAAATACTATCCTTCCACGGAGGCAAAATAATATGGACGCCGAACTCGTCCAACGTTTTATGAGTGCTAGACGTAAAATTAAATAGACTTGACGTTTTATGAGATCGTAAATATTGATGTGTCCATTTCACTATCCGGAGACGATACTAGTGCTTCCTTTCAGCGAATATAAAAGCAAAAAATTATCTGACGAGACCATTGAAAAACACTGCGTCGTCGAGGAGAAAAACCGTCAGACAGGAAATAATCAAAGGCCAGCGTCCGGAGAATCACACAAATCGATGCGAAATTATAGAACACGATCTATGATATTCTTTCATTATGATATAAATACTTTTTGGATAATTCAGGAAAAATACACTAAAGTATTAAATTAATTTAAATTGGTAAGAAATTCGATTCGCGTTCAACATCATTTTCATTTTTTTTAAACCCATTTGTTTATCACGGCGACGATGCTGTTTTCGGTGGGGCTTTTTAGGGTAGAAGAAATTCAAAACTTTTAGAGTTTAGTTCTGAAATTCTGTACAGATATTTTTTGATTCTTTAAAAACTTCCAATTGGCGATGAGAGTTCCGGAGGTTCTATCCATCTCAAAAACACATTAAACATTTTCTCAATTTATCAATGTTGTGACTGGTGGTACGGTAATCAAATAGAAACTCAAAAGACTTTCACAAAATGGTGCCGTGCTAAACTCTGATTATCGATTTTTCTTGTTTTTGTTTCTACGGATCATAGAAAACAAATTATTTCGTCTCAACTGTGGTATCAGGGTTGAAAAATATTCTACCGATTGGGTGTACGAAATTCTGTCTCAATCGGCCAATTGATTATCGGTGATATCATGGTCGCAAATTTGAAACGCATATTTTTAATAAAACGCCTCTTAAGATGTTTATCATATGCTTTTTCGGAAATAATTTGTACGTGTTTTTGAGCAGTGAATAAATATGAAGACATAACTTCAGAAAAAAAACTTTAGCAGTTTTTAATTTACTCCATCTTAAAAATAATACCCGGAAACAAAATTCTAGACAAGAATATGGTCTTGATATTGGATTAGGATCAACTGATTTCTGTAGCTGATCGATGTTCTTACAACTTCGTATGTTTTTTCGAATAGTTTGATGCTGAACCATTGAAGGGATAAGTAGGAATCATTAGAACTAATCAGAACTTTCAATTTGATTAAGTTTTCTTCATTTTTCATTTATCAAAAAAATGAAAAATTTGAAAAATACTTAAATAAGAGTTCCTTTGATAATTGTTTTTATTTTTTGGACGTTTTTTTATTGACCAAAAAGTATTATCTTCTTGGCCTACTCTGCAGTAAAAATTAAGGAGGATGGCTACACACATCAATATGATAAAAAGGCAATAAAATTTGGTGATAACATTCTTTAGCATCAATTACGAAGACACAAATTTTTTCA
>JABSMR010001545.1:0-12131 GCA_018902295.1 Dusona sp. PSUC_FEM 10030013 | reverse complement strand
AGCTTAATTCTATCTAAATATCGAATCAAAAATGTTATTTCTGGTACTGCACATTTTCCTACTGAAACCCAAACATGTGATCAAAGAGGTCATTATCTTCCCTGTCGACTTTGTTATTGCATTCAAACATTTAAATATCATTTGGTTTTAGTTTGAGGAAAATACATTTCCGGGTTCATAGTTTTTGTTTTTCTGCATACAAGAATTCATAAAAGGGAATGGTGCTCATTTTTGTTGTCAGTGAGTTGGGTTCATTGGAATATTCAACAATAAAAACTAATTGCGGCGGTAATGAATACTACGGTTTCTTCCATTTTTATTTTTAGTTAGCACGTACAATTGTTGCGTAATAAATTGAATGATAATTAATTCCAATTTGATCAAACCATATCGTAATTAAATTATTAAAATTTATATGCATATATTTTACTTTGTGCACCAAATAGAAGTTGTGTTTCAGTATATTTTATCAAAGGTGGTTGAAAATGGAAGTTCACTAAAGGGCGTTATGGGTTGGATGTCGACAAACGGTGTTGCTGGAATGTCAATAAACTTGCGTGGATACTCCAAACGAATTAATTGCATTTTTGGAAATCTCCTGTGTACTCGGAAATCCAATCTCCCAGTTTCCTCTGCGAAATATATTTCTTTTCCTCTTTCTCTTTTGCATCTCTCCCTCCTCTCACTGCCTCTCTCTGACCAACAACGAATACTTGCGAGCGGTGGAATTTGTTCCGAATGTGGTAAAAATCGATTGCGTTCCCCAGAAAACTGGCTCGACAACAAGGAATGTTTTCGAGACAGCCATAGAGAAAAATATATATTTCTTTTATGGGATGGGGAAGATGCAATTTAACTACAATCGATATTGCAAGAAACCTAAGTACAATTATGGGCAATATGTCATTGTTAAGTAACATAGAAAACTTATAAGGGAAACTTGAAACTTGCCGAGCGCCGGATGACGCTTGACGTTTCTCCAAGAATTAAATAACAGGCATGAAAATGACCTATTATTACAATAAATATGCATATATTGCATATACATGAAAATTGCTCTTTCTACGAGCCGTATAATTTATCCGGGGATCATGAAAAATTAATCAGGGTTGGCTACAAAATGTTATTTTGATATTCAAGACCGTATAATAACGCTTGCTCTTTGTATGTACGTATAAAGTAAACAAATTCCCGAGTTGTCTCGCCTTTTCTCGCAGCTTTTTTTTCATCAATAATAAATGAGATTTTTAGACATAAGGTAGGACAAATTTGGAGCTTAGACTGGTGACGGTTTATAAATTCACGTCATTTTGAGAAAGAACCGTGGAAAAAAGTCTCTCGTAAGTGATTCGCAACAATTTGTACCAGGGTTTTGAGGGTACGTGGGCAACATTTCGAGTCTGACGTAGCTATCTAACTCTCCTGCTGAAGATTTTATTTGACAGAATCTTATTCGTCCTCGTGGCAGTCTCGCGGACCTTATGAACGTATACTACGCTTAATTCACATAAATTAAACTATTTTTTCAACTGAAATAGATATACATGAGTAACGAACTTCCGCAACGAGAATACTCTTTTTCTGCGTTTTCTCAGCGTAGTAATACGTCTGATGAACATATACGTATATTTCAAGCTTGTAGTTTCACAATCTGCTCCAATTTATTTGCAAATTATTCCGTTCGCAGCTCGCAAAGAGCATTTGGTTTCTCTCGCGAGAGTGGAATTTAGGACCACGTAATGCGATCGTGCATTAGCAGCAAAACCTACCCACTACTTTGCTTTCCATCTTCCAACCTAGATATAGACGATCTCAATACTAAATTATGACTATAACCATACTCATTGTTACGTTATATATAAAAAAGGACTTTGTGTGAATTAACGAACGACTTATAAAATTCCTAGTAATTTCGATTATTATATAGGTTAACAGTTTTGGTTGCACATGAAATTTTTTTTTAACGAATATGGCTTAATAAGTTGGAAAACAAATTTAGCGGAGATATTCGGTTAAAATAAATATGTATCTATATTTAATAGTAGTTTTTTTGAAGGGACAAAATAGTCAATATTGCGAGAGAAAAAAAATGTCTTAATACACGAAGCGGTATAAATTTAATTGGATATTTTGAGAGAATCGTAAATTCGATTGATATCATTTGATTTATATACACATGTATCATATATGTATATCAATTAATCGAACTGTAACTCCTAAGTGAATCTGGTAGAGTACTCACCGATAAAATTACATCATTTACCGTTCTCGTTGAATTATGAGATAATTCAATCTCGTCGATCCGCTTATACACTTGGAGAATCGCAAGCACTGGCAGGATTGTCTGTCGAACTCGAAGGGTCCACCAGAGCATCATACCTTGCTATCCTTTTCAATTTCAATTTGTCTCTCTCTCTCTCTCTCTCTTCTTGTGGATGTTAACTCTTCATTGATTCTCGGGCAGCGCTAGCGCACCAATTTGATTCGATCCATTCCAATAATATCCAAACGACTTTACCGTCTCCCGCCTCCGATTAATTGCAACTCTATTAATTATGGCTCGGGAGAACTTCCAGCATAATTAATCTCTTGGCCAAACCACTTTAGTTACGAGATCAGAGACAAGAAGCAATATTGGTAATAAGATTCATCAGCGCTCTCTCAACCGTTGGCTGGAATTAAAAACTACGCAAAATGAACTCTATCCGATTGTCGTACTGATAAGTCAGGGTAAAGGACGTCAGGGGGTGTGGAGAGAACACTAAAAACAACAGATTTCACGAACGGAAAATTGATGGGATTCGATCTACATACATTTTCATTGATCAAATGTAATCTAATTGAAAATTCCCGTGATTCGAAAACCTCGTTTGATTACAATAAGTTCACATCAAATTCTATTTTTTTTTCTTGAACCTTAACGTTGTTCGAAATAGCTAATTTTCCTTTCGATCAAGTTACCGTAGTAAATTATTCAATTTCCCATATGCACCGGAGCGAGGGATTGGATCATTTATGTATATTTAAAAATCTTTTTCCGAACACACGTTTTGGGGATCAATAATACACATCGTTTATTCGTAAATGGGAAGGCGGTGAATTCATTCCATTTGCACATGGGAGCGCGATGAAATAGCTATTTTCTCACATTGGGACTACGACAAATAAAATGCCACTCCGTACACGACAATAAGGCTTTCGGAGCGCATTGTGCGTGTAAATGTATTTTTTGCGTAATCCCATAGGGACAGCGCAGAAGGGTGAGGTGGGAAGAAAAAGAGGCGTTCGGTGATACCTATGTATCCAGTAGCAGAGATGGAAAATAGAGCGCTGGGCGTATCGATGCAGCTTATCGGCAGCTCAGCCGTTAATGGAAGTTGCAGAGGCGCAAGCGACTGTTCAGTAGTGAGAAAAAGCAAAAACTAGAGAGAGAAAACGAGAAAGGGAGAGAGGGAGAGAGAACGGACAAGCAAAAGAGAAAGAGAAAAAAGCTGGACGAAAGGTTAAAGGACAAAAAATGTCCCCGATGAAGACCCTCGTGAGACTAGAGTTGCGAGAAGTCGGTTGCCTCTTACCACCATTTTCCGGCTAACCGAAATTCTCCGCCCGTCTGTACGGCTCCCCGTGAATTTTCTCTCTCTTTCCCTTTCTCTCTCTGATCCTACTGTGGCCATTCGTCATTCGCCGCTGGCATGTCACATAAAATAAAGCCGGGGGATATGAAAAAAAGCCTTGGTATATGAATCAGTGCCTCCATGGCGAAACGATCGAGGAACGACTTTCATGCTCACGCTTTTCCTATACGTTTTTTTCTCCCTGCATATATATACATACATATATATATGTATATCTCGGCATAACGATGATAGAGAATTTGTCGAGACTGCATTTCCTCGGCAAAATCCTTTGCAAATTTATTGCAACGTCTCTCTCTCTCTCTCTCTCTCTCTCTCTCTCTCTCTCTCTCTCTCTCTCTCTCTCTATGTGTGTTTTTTATTTTCGCTCCTTTTTTCGCGTATGAATCCTGCACGATTTATGCCTGATCATTACTCTTAAGACAATATTTGTTAACTCTCCTGTAACGAGAATTAGTCTTCTTTGATTACTCCGGAAATCCATAGTTTTGCGTTGTGGATTTGTTTTTTTGGATTGATTTCAGCTACATCTGTCTCTTTTTTTTAAAGGCGATCTTTTTTTTTATTGTTCGCTACACGATGAAAATATAAATTGTTTTACAGGAGAGCAACAAATGTATTTCTTATTCAAATTGAACCTCACAGTGAATCAATGCGGAAAATGGAAACACTAATGAACGTGTTCATATGCATCAACCCGAGATCTGGCATCAATAATTTGATTATTGCCAACATTATTTAAATGAAATGGATTTTTTCATGAGATCTCACAAAAACAGATCGATAATATTTGTCTATGGGAATTCATGTAGATGTCTTAAAATTTTCCAATAGAAAAACGTTTCGTTTTATGTTCTTTTTACTCCCCAAACCTCTCCCAACCACACTCGTGAGCTAACTTTATTTGAGTTTTGCAATAAATTAATTTCTCTATCCATATGGAAATTCAATAATTCCCGTAACTTTTCAATTCAATCATATTGCAGTCGCATTGTTTACGTCTCGTGAACCCCTAAATTCCTGCAATCTCTTGATCGTGACATATGAAACGTTGCAGATAGTCGCTTTACGACACGTAGGTACGATGTGCCAGAGGCAGTACCCATAACCCGGATATTCCATCTCCTTTCAAACGCTATATATATGTCTATTCAGCACCACCTCTCACTCAAGACACGTACCGAGTGTACATCACGTGGAGAAACACAATTCTAAGCCTGGTCTGGCTCACTCTGCTATACCCAATATATATATAAGTATGGATTTTATCGATACCAAACTTCGTAACAATCTATAAAATCCATTTTTCCTCGCTAACGATCCCACCTTCTCAAGCCAGGGCGACAGAACATTCTTTCACATCGATAGACGTTTACAATTTTCTCACTCACGATTTCTGGCCATGATAAAATTCTCACCGGTCGAGAGCATTCAGTTTACCACTACTGGGGTAATTCTACATTCGTATGTGATTCTCTATACACGTATACTGGAGAGAAAATGAGCGTAGTTGTGGAACAGATAGAATGAGCAAAAGTTGCTCTCACGTGACTTCAGATATACGCAGTCGCACGTGCGTTTTATGTTCGTGTGTGTTAAGCACGTATCTCAAAACGAAAAATAGAGATGATCCTACCGTCAGATGTGACTAATTATACTCGGTAGGTTATGTAACTTTTTAGTAATTGATAAAGACGTGAGATAAAAGTGGAAGAAGACTTATTTAAGGCGACAAAAGTATAAGTATGCAAAGTTAATTACCTGATGTAGGCTCCTCCTATGCCCATAGATGTTGAGGTGGCGGTGGCGGCGGTGGTAATGGCAATGGTCTATCCAACACCGGTATAGGCGACACTTCCGGCATAGCAAATTTCAATTTTTGCCAGAAGAGCTTGTCGCCCCAAACGAGTACAGTATGCGACGAGATTCTTTTCCTCAGATCGCTGTCAAGATCCCTCGGACAAACACCACCAACGAGAAGAAGAATGACCGAACGTCCTTTTCCCCTGAGTGCCTCACGTAGCGCCGATTTGAACTCAAAGCGTGCCCATTCACCGTGCAAAAAGTTTCGCGATAATATTAGAATGGTACGCCTCGATGAGTCGGCCGCTTCAGCAACGGCATCCGCAACATTAGCACCAGCTCCAAGATCCCGATAGTGAAGACACAGCCTGTAAGAAGTCTCGAGCCCTGGCACGAGGACCCTCGAGACAAAGTTCTCATCTACCGCCGAATATGAGATGTAGGCATCAAATGGTTTCTCTCGATCCTCAAAAGCGGCGGTCTTGTAACACGCGCGCAATCCACATCTACTCGCTGCCCATGTTCGTAACGTACGACGATGCCTAAAGGCGCCACAAAGCAAAGCGACCATCGCAAAGAATAACACCGCCGTGGCCAATAAAAGCGGTAGATAAGCCTCGAGAGGACGGGTTGCGATAGCCGTGCCAGTAGCACCTGTCAATGCTGCACAATTTATGGCAGAAACATTCGCTGGTGACGTTATTGGCATACCCAGGGCACATGTGACTCTCTTCCAATCCACAACTTTGGCCGTGTTTTTCGTCATCCAATCCCTAACCCGATCCAAATACGTACATTCGCAGCTCCATGGATTATTCGATAGACTTATGTCCACGAGGTAAGAATTCTGGGCCAACTGCCAAAGGGCGAACGTACCCAAACGATTGTTGTCTAGCGTGAGTACCTCCAGGTGACGAAGACCAAGAAACGTACCATTGTCGATGTGTGTTAGCAAATTATTTTGGAGGTAAAGCTCCTTGAGATTCTCGAGTGGAACAAGTTCCGCCCCATTGAGTGAGCTTATCTTATTGTTTTCAAGATGAAGGACAATTAGTCTCTTCAGACCGCTGAACGTGTGATTGTGAATAGCGACGATGTTACTGTCATTGGCGTACAATACCTCGAGATTCTTGCGCCCGATGAACGAATGCGATGTGAGCTCGCCGAAATTATTACCGTCCAGATATACCTCAGTCGCGTCCATGGGTAATCGGCCTGGAAGGCTCTTGTAATTCGAGCTCGAACAATCGACCACGTTAGCCGACCACGATTGATCGTGGTAGCACGTGCAATTTTGCGGACAGGTCATTTCGCAGTCGCAAGCGTCGAAGTCGCAACAATGACAGAGAGCGAAACAATGGGCCTTGTATGTGCAGAGAAACTGCGATGGTTTTGCCTCGAGGAGCGGTATGAAAGATCTGTGCCTGTCGTAAGGCAGACGACAATAAACAGACTCGAGATCCATCACTCGGGGATGCTGCCTCAGTGGTAGTGAGTTTATACGTTGCAGCCATTCGGTCGTACAATCGCAGATAAAAGGATTTCCTCCTATGTAAAACTCGGGCAATGGACGATTCTCTGCAACGGGCGCGAGCTGAAATGCCGACAGATCCATCTTGACTATCTGATTGGCATAGAGATCGACTCTTGTGAGATTCTCCTTTTCGTGAAAGGTTTGGGGTTCAACGGTGTGAATCATGTTGTCATTGACGAATAGTAACTCGATCGAGTCCGGAATCGATTTCGGATGTATCCTCGTTAGCCTGTTGAATGACATGTCGAGCGTTTGTAGTCGAAAACCCTGCGGGGATAATCCAAGATCCATTATCATATTTTTGTGAAGGTCCATCCATTGAAGCCGTTCAGGAAGAAAGGAATAGTTGAAATGTCCGATCATGTTGTCGGACATATTTAACCACAGTAAGCCCGGTGCATTTGCAAATATTCCCGAAATATCCTGGAGGAAATTGGCATCCAGACGTATCGCCTGGAGTGCCGGATTGCCGGAAAATGCCGCTGTCTCAACATATTCAATTTTGTTTCTGGCAAGGTTTAATATCTGAAGAGCCGGTAGCTCAGCAAGTGCTTCTCGTGTCACGTTTATGACCTCATTGCCAATCATTCGCAGACCGTACAGACTTGACATCCCACGAAAACCAGGTTTATCCAGATTTTTTATTTGATTCTCACCGAGATCGAGGGTTCTCAGCATCCTCATGTCCTTCAAAGCGACTGGAATACTGTCAAGATTATTGCCAGACAAATTAAGATCTTGCATACTCGAGCAATTTCTAAATGCATCCGGATGGATACCTTCTAGTAGATTAGAATCCATAGAAAGCAAGGACAGAGCAAACAACCCATTCAACGAATACGCGTCTAGATAGGTGAGACGATTGTGTGCTACTTCGAGAGTATGGAGATTGCTCATTGGAGAAAATGTATCAGCTGGTATGGTCTCAATCTCGTTGTGCTGAAGATTCAAAATCTGTAGGGTATATAGATCCTTGAAGAGTGCGGGATCTAATTTGGCTATTTTATTGTGTGATAAATTTAATAGTACGAGACGAATGAGTCCTCTAAATGTGGTAGCGTTAAGCCATGAACTGGTGAGCATGTTACGAGAAAGATCAAGGGTTACAAGCTGTTTCATGTCAACCACTAGGCCTGGTGCTAGCGCGGAGATAGAATTGTTTTGTAGTCGCAGCTCTTTGAGGCTGTTTGTTGCGTCTTTGAAAAGCCCGGCAGGCAATGCTACGATGCGATTTGAAGATAAATCAAATATCTCCAAAGATCTAAGACCTCGTAGAGCAGTGTCGTCTAGCATGGAGACTGCGTTGCCTGATAAATTCAGACTTTTAAGACGTCTAAGAGCAGAAAACCCATGTGATGGTATTACCGATATTTGATTGTTGGATAAATCCAGAGTCTGGAGATCGAGAGAGCAGGATGTCGAAGCCGGAGTGGACTCATGATCACGCTTTGGTTGAACTGGCGTGCCGGTATGTTGATCGCTAAAACCCAACTCCGTGACGTCCTTGAGCATGTTGAATGAGATATTGAGAGTCAAGAGGTTGCTCAGCGGACAAAATAAATATTCTGGTATTTGCCATATATTGTTCGCTGATAAATCAATTTTTTCAATTTGTGGATTCATTTCGAACGCCCCTTTCTCTAACTCGAGGCTGAATTTGGTTTTTCTCCCATTGAGACTTCGGATAGTCAAGTTTCGAAGATCCCGAAAACCGTTGAGAATTTTTGCGGGCCAACGAGTAAATTTGCAACCGGTTAATCGAAGATCTCGAAGTCTCCACAAGTGAAGAAAATCATCTACGTTTGCCGGTGTACCTTCTACACTCCAGTCCTCACAAATAATACTCATCGAAGTCACGTACTCGCTGGTTATCTGCGAGAAATTTGTGCGTAATTGGTCGTTTCCATTAAAACGATAAACACAAGTAAGGGCGCCCTCGTGATCTGGCTCCCAGTAACACTGCTCTGGTACATCGAACCGCGATGGGGGTGCACTCGTTACTGCGAGCACGTGGCCTATCTCGAGAATGAGGTAGATTACTGCGAGCCCGGAACTGGCCATAAGCCATCTTTGATTTGACGCCATCGCACTACCACTGCTGCAACTGACCATCGTAATGCGTTCTTCTAATTTGTAAGAGTCTTTATTCAATTGTGATGATGTTGTTCCATCTGGAGTCGTATCTCCCGTTCATTGCTCAATACGCTAGTCGAACTGCCGATGCAGACACTATCTTCAAGCTGCACTTTTCGCCATTGACTGAATAATCTGATCAGATAATCGCTCCACATCGCTTATAACAAGAAGGAGACGTGTACAAACGAACATCTCGATCTATCTCTCACACTCTCGCTATTCTCAAAAATCCTTCTGCAGTTCCGTTTATTGTTGGCGATATTTTATTATAAAGGACCCCCTTTCAACATGGTCCTATCACTACGTTCTAAAATTAATCAAAATAATTTCTATCAAGCTCTTTTTGCCAGAAGATTTTTTCTGAAATGTCGCGCGGTCGAACACATTGGGAAACTGACGAGCTCTCATCGCTTCCTTTCCTTGAAGAATTGGTAGTTTTCAATTTTCACTGTAATTGAAAATTTATCCAACGTTTTCGAAGAGTTAGATCATCCGGCGACCTATCCTGTACTATTAATCATCCTTGAGACTTCTCAAACGGACGACAAGTAAGGGGTATGAGGCTGGTAGAGAGATGTCATTAACGACAGGGAAAAGCCCTGCAACTTTCGGAAATTACAGGGTTGGTGAGGTGACTCGGAACTTCAAACCGAAGTTCTAATTACGTCGTCTTCTTCACGATAACCATTCGACAAAGTATTCCAAGTATACGATCATTTCGTAATCCCACCTTGCAACCGCTCACTTTGATACTTTTGTGTCCCGGTTGAATTTCATACCGGTTGAACATGATTATTACAACACCGCAAAGGAACCGAACCCCGGAACGTTCGTCATTTTTTTTCCACTCACGAATGAGACTATACACACTGCGATTATTCGAAAAAACTTTGTCAAACACTTATTAATCAATTAGGAAGTTATCTTTAAATACTTTTATCCTCTACAAAAAATCTACCCCAAGTTACTCGCGATGATTATCGACCGTATTATGTTTTTTTTCGTTTTCAAAGAAGAATATGCGAATAAAGTTTGTATCTTGAAGAGATCGGACTTGGAGTTTAAACTTGTGTTTTGTCAAAATGTAAAAGTTTAACTAGGCTTGAACTCTCCCGCGTATGCTGTAGCTCGGCGCTAAAGAACCAGCTACGAACGGAGGCCACCGCACGACTGACGGCAGATCTCGACAAGCTCTAACTCGACGCAGCGTCCGCCAATCGCTTTTACCCCCACTCCAAAAGGGCGCGAGAGCGAGACCGACAGAAAGAGAGAAAGAGGGAGAAAGAGAATGAGAGAATAAGAGAGAGAGAGAGAGAGAGAGAGTTAGAGAGGAGAGGTAGCGAGAGAGAAAGGGAGAGAGAGAGGGTGATAGTCGTAGCAGTGGCTAGGGCGCCACAACGTTCAGGCACGTACCCCCGGCAGCACATATACCTATACACGTGCGCGCGATGGGCAACGCGGCGCATTCGCAACCATCACCCACGCCCACACCCATGTGTGTGCGTTCCACTCTTTCTCTCTCTTTCATTCTCGTTTTCCATGTGCCTCTCTTTCGCTTCCTAGTGTATAGGGGTTGAGGACAGCATGCACGAGTTGGTGATTCAGCTGGCGAACTTGCACGAAGAACTGCGAACCACCCGTTCCTCTATCTTTCCTTCACTACATATACGTAAGTATGCGTGTACGGATACATGGACCGTACTCTTGTTGTGTAGACCGTCCATGTGCAGTAGTCGTGGGTGTTAGCGACCTAATAGAATACCTACTGTCATTCGCGAACCGTCCACACTGCTGGTAATATTCTGAGTGAATCGCCTATCTCTCCGTGTCAAGAATCATTCAGAAAAAATAACGCAGTTCATTTTTAAAGACCCCTCAAGAGCACCCTCGCGAAAAGACTTCTGAAGCCATCTCAAACATATACCGAAAGGACCTTTTACCGAATCGCCATAAATATTCCTACCGAATTTAATGTTATTGTAGAAAAATCATCTTAATAATAGAGATGGAATATTAATTATGAATGTGTACGATGAAATGTCCTTTCACAGTAACCTGAAGAAGAAAAATTTCCCCATAATAAGGTATTTATTTTACGAATAACCTGAATTAAATTGGGGAGAAGGTCGGGTGAAAAGGAAATCATGGATTAAAATAATGGTTTCAATGTGCCGGAGTTTTCAATTGCCAAAGGGTCTCTTCAAGAGGATCTCGAAATTGTCGCTCACAAGTTTCCTTGAAAGTGTTCCAAAAAGCTCAACGCTAAATCCACAAGGCCTTTAGTGTGGTTATGCAATTCTCAAAGATACACGTGTGCACTGTAATTCCATTTGCGAATAATACCGTTGTTAGATAGAGGAGGTTCCGAGCTCACATGTGTTCAGCAACACTGTTAGTTTTATCTTCAGGCTTCGAAGCTTCCTGACTTTTTTGTTTGTCC
Organism: Dusona sp. PSUC_FEM 10030013; assembly: GCA_018902295.1. NCBI lineage: Eukaryota > Metazoa > Arthropoda > Insecta > Hymenoptera > Ichneumonidae > Dusona > Dusona sp. PSUC_FEM 10030013. The sequence goes on along the minus strand of JABSMR010001545.1, from coordinate 583 downwards.
ATATCGCAGGTATATATTCGTATATCTATATAATCAGATATTTAACTACACTATAATTAAAAATGAATATATACGTGTATAAGGCAAAGAATAAGCATTAAACGATGATACTAGGCAAAACGTGTGCCATATTAAACTTCTGCGTGGTGGCGGAGCACTCCTTGGCCGATTGTGAAAACCCCGAAAGAGGGAGAGAATTAAAAAGGATTAACGCTCGTGGCATTCAGTAAGCTAGCGAGGGGTGAAGGGCTATATACGAAGAGCGGCCAGTTTGGTAAAGAAATATACATAGAGTCCAAAGGCAAGTAAAAAAGGCTGATAGGAGGGTGAGAGTTAGGGGGCGTTATCGTCGCGGCTAACCCCCATCCCTCTTATTCACGAGACATTCGAATTCTCACGGGTGACGTGACTCTTTGATATAGCCGTAGCCGCCAAAAGAAGAAGTTTTAATTGAACGAGAGAATAGGACGTTTAATCGGGCAAAAGGGATTAATTGCTGGAAGGGGGTGGGGGTTAAAACATCGGGGGGCCAAAAGGATCAGTGGTGGAGATGGCGGTGGTCGTGAATAGTGCATATATACAT
>JABSMR010001435.1:0-12131 GCA_018902295.1 Dusona sp. PSUC_FEM 10030013 | reverse complement strand
CTCGGCGAGCCTCGGGCCAGCAGACGACAGGGCTGTCAATGTACTTGTCCCGAGACTCTACCGAGTCTCTTGATGATTTTGAAAATATTATGTATGTGAGGTGTGAATGTGTTCGTATGTATATATGTTTTTGTAAATAATTTTTTTCTTCGGGTGCTGGTCATTTCTGAAACAGACCAAGGAAAACCCAAAATTAATTTTACAATGAAGGCTGTTTTTAACAAAAAAAATTTCACTGAATAATAGAAAAAATATGACTTACCCCACGTTTTTGCGAGTGTGATGTTAATCGTCTCTGCAGTCAGGGCAGATATTCCGTGTCATAACGTGGTATAATCTGCTACGACAGTCCTCACAGCTTCCAACCGAGAGTGTATTCCAATGACCACTCTCATGCTTACGCACTACGGCAAGTTTAGAGAACCGATCTCCACCGATCTGCAAAACGCACACGCCACACAATTTTTCCCCACGGTCCGTACAATAATATATGCTTTCAACACAAATTTTCGATTGTTCATGAAGTGCATTTTTTTGCTCCTGGGTAAACACTCGACGAACTTTCTTCGGTCGACAATATTCCTCATCATAGTCACTACACACATTGTTAGTATAACTTAGCTCCGGGTTTACAGACATTTTATATCCTCAACACTCACAGTCAGTTGTTTAAAAAAAAATGAATGTATTTGTAGAGTGATGAAAAAACGAGCTTTGTCACAATGCAGAGCGGAGAGATGAAATGTTTATAGACGTTCAAGACAGAGATATGTCCGTTACGCAAAGCAGCAATGACTTGCTCGTGGAAAACTTTGTAGAGTTCTGAGCTGTTTCCTAATTTGTTACAACATCTTCGGACTCATCATCCCCTCTCCATTTTTTTTTTTTTTCCACTTTTATCCCTAGAAAACGACGTTTCTCAAATTATTCAATTATTCTAAAGGATTCCAGCAAGAAAAAAAATTACTGGTCAATTTGGGCTCGAGCAGATCCTTACGCCGACATCAGAAGTGAACTCGCTTGCTCATGAAAAAAAAAAGGTCAACTTTTTTCCAATAAGTCTTCGGGTTGGAACATTTGACCAATCTTTGGCTCCAGAAGACTTGCATATTGATGCCAGAAATGTCCTGCTATGGAGTGCTTCACGGTTTTCTCAAATCTCAGACATGATGAAACACTTGAAGATCCTACTCGCCTGTATTTCCCCCAAAAAAAAAAAAAATTTCCTACGATTTCATCCCCATTTAGAGAAAAAAAATTCTCGAAGATGCGGAGAAAGAAAAAAAGGTTTTGTTCAATAGACGAGCAAAAGTTACACAGTTTTAGTTGAGTTGTCACATGTTCCACATCTCCAATTCTCTCGCTATCTTTCTTCGCCATGGCTTTTGCAGAAGCTGAAAAACAACTATGTGCGCAAGCTGCAGTCATTAATTCATTAGATGAATACGTTGAATGGGAAAAGAAGTGTGATGAGTTAATTGATAGAATAAAAGCTGAATCTCAAGTCAAACGTATACGATTGAGACTTGGATTTCATCAATATGTAGCAGCGCAAACCTTGCGCTTGGAAGGTTTAAAATATACAACGAGTCAACGTTTTGTGCACGTTGGTGCAGGCACAAGTAGTGATAACGGATTGAAGTGGCGAGAAACGGAGAGTGCGTTCAAGAATCGTGTGACAACTGGTGCGGTAATCAATCGAAGTCACATTGATCCGAGGTTATTTCTTTTGGATGCGCGTGAAATAGTAATCAAAAAAGTGCGAGACTCTATTGAACGATATGGCTGTGTAAAAGTTAATACCGTATTCAATGGTGAGTTCACCGCGGGCGACAAATACGCGTATAAAAGTATATGTGCGCGAAATGTTGAACTTTTCCAAACATCCGATCTGAATGTATGGTATGAGCAACGAATTGTCGAGCCTTCATTGGCATTGCTCGATGAATTCCAGGAACGTGACAGTGGGTGGTCATTAACGCGCATACTAAATTTAACGGTGAATATAAACAAATACAAACCCTTAAGTGCAGGGTGTTATATTAAACTGCCGAGAGATATACTAATGAAGAAAGCGGTTGTTAATGTAAAATCGCGAGACAACGCGTGTTTTGCATGGGCAGTGATGGCTGCTCTTTATCCTGCAGAAACGCATAGCGATCGCGTTTCATCATATCCCGACTACAAGGACATACTCAAATTCACGGGCATTAATTTCCCCGTAGCGTTGAATAGTGTAAAAAAATTTGAAATATTGAACAATTTGTCGATAAATGTTTATGGACTCAAAAAACATTCAGTTGTGCCAATTCATGTGAGTGATGACAAGAAGGATCGGCATATTAACATGCTTTATTTGGAAAATGTTCGGGGTGGAAATGGTCATTATGCGTGGATCAAGAATCTTTCCCGTCTGGTCGGCTCAAGTTTGAGCAAACATCGAGCTGGAAAATACATTTGCGATCGGTGAGTAATATGAAAAAATGATTTTTTTTTTTTTTTCAAATCCATCGTTATGATTTTAAATAATGTTTTTTCTCCTCCATTTCTAGCTGTCTGCACTATTTCGCATCGAGGGAGAAAATTCAGTCGCATGAGAGGGATTGTGGTGAGATGAACGAGTGCGCGGTCCGACTTCCGAACAATAGAGACAAGTGGTTGAGTTTCTCAAATTCGCGGCGGAAGGAGCGGCTACCCTTTATTGTCTACGCCGATCTTGAATGCATCTTGGAAAGCACGGGCACCGAGGAGAAGGAGAAAAATAGGCATCAACACCATCGAGCGTTTAGTGCTGCTTATTATGTAAGTTGCTCATATGATAAATCACTATCGCGATATTATGAGCATCGCGGAGACGATTGTATCACATGGTTAGTGAGTCAGTTGAGGGACTTAGCTTTGCAGGTAGAAAAAATTTTACTGAACAATGTTGCCATGAGTGAGCTAACGCCCGGAGAGTGGAAGCGATTTCATGAGGATAAAAAGTGTCATATTTGCGAGAAAGATTTCGCAAAAGATGACTTACGTGTGCATGATCATTGTCATCTGACGGGGCAATTTAGAGGGCCTGCCCATTTAGACTGCAATTTAAATTATCAACACTCCTTTTTTATTCCAATCGTGTTTCACAATTTATCCGGTTATGATGCTCACTTTATTATTAAAGAAGTTGCTACGGCGTTCGAGGGTAAAACCGATGTCCTACCTATGACGAAGGAAAAATATATTTCATTTTCAAAGACGGTTCAAACATCGAAGAATTCGAGAAAAAATATTAAGCTGAGATTCATCGACTCATTTAAATTCCTCGCGGCTGGTCTGGACAAGTTAGCATCATTTCTAACCATGGATAAATTGAAAATTTTAAAATCTCAATTCCAAAGTTTATCGCCAGATGATTTCATGCTATTGACTCGTAAGGGAGTATTTCCCTACGAATATATAGATAGTAAAGAAAAATTAGACGAGACATCTCTACCATCTCAAGATGCGTTTTACAGTTCTTTGACGGGGGCGGGCATAAGTGAGTCAGAGTATGCTCATGCTAAGAATGTATGGGAAAGGTTTTCCCTTCGAACGCTCGGCGAATACAGCGATCTGTACCTGAAAACAGATGTCCTCCTGTTGGCCGATATTTACGAAAATTTTCGTGACACATGCATGCTCAGCTATGGCCTTGACCCAGCGCACTATTATACCCTTCCCGGCTACACTTGGGATGCTATGATGAAAAAAACTGGCGTGAAATTTGAATTGCTCACCGACATTGACATGGTATTATTCGTTGAGAGAGGTATACGCGGTGGTTTGAGTCAATGCTCCACCAGATATGCCAAAGCCAACAATAAATACATGGAATCGTTTGATCCATCAAGTCCATCATCATACCTCATGTATTATGATGTGAACAATTTATATGGTTGGGCAATGAGTCAACCTCTGCCTTACGCAGATTTCCAATGGGTCGAAGATGTTTCAACTTTTAACGTAGAATCGATCGCGCTAGATTCATCAAACGGTTACATCCTCGAAGTTGATTTGGAATATCCTCAGAACTTGCATGACGCGCACAATGACCTACCGTTTTGCCCAACACATGGTAAGCCCCCGGGCAAGAAGCAGGAAAAATTGCTCGCAACTCTGCAGGACAAAACACGCTATGTTATACACTATCGTGCGCTCCAACAATGTCTGCGGCATGGGCTCAAGCTCTCTAAAATACATAGAATAATGAAATTCAAACAATCCTCTTGGCTGCGAACATATATCGAGTTAAATACGCATTTTCGGACAAATGCCAAGAATGAGTTTGAAAAAACATTATTTAAATTCATGAACAATGCGGTGTTTGGCAAAACGATGGAAGATGTACGCGGTCATGTACAAGTTAAAGTCTTGACTGAATGGGAAGGCAGGTATGGTGCAGGGGCAATGATTGCGAAACCAAACTTCCATAGTCGTAGCATATTTGCGGAGAATCTGATTGCAGTGGAATTGCGTAATCTCGAGGTGAAATTTAATAAACCCATATATGTTGGTATGTCAATTTTAGACATTTCAAAAACATGCATGTACGAATTTCATCATGATTTTATGGTTCCGCTGTATCGCGACAAGTGTAATATTATGTATACGGACACTGATAGTCTCATATACAAAATTCAATGTGAAGATGTATATGAAGACATGCGATGTAATATTAGCAAATTCGACTCTAGTGACTATTCTGCGGACAATGTATATAATATTCCCCGTGTAAACAAAAAGGTCCCGGGACTCATGAAGGACGAGAATAATGGAGCGCTTATGACCGAGTTTGTTGGGCTCAGGTCAAAAATGTATGCGACCCGCGTGGAGGGAAAGAAAGAGACGAAAAAAGTCAAGGGTGTGAAGAGTAATGTCGTTGCGAGGACGATCACGTTCGAGGATTATACCAAATGTTTAAGAGATGATATAGAAATGAGTCGCAGTCAATCATGCATTCGATCGACATTGCATCAGGTCTATACCATCTCTGAAACAAAAATCGCGTTAAGTCCCCACGACGACAAACGCTACATAATTCCCGAAAGTGTACGAACGTTGGCGTGGGGACACTATAACGTACCGCTGTAAATTTTAAGAATTGTAAACGAAAAAAAAATCTTTTCAAAAGCATATGTGACATCTGACAGAGTGAAAAAATAAATAAATAAAATAAAATAAACAAAAATGTGGGAGTATCTCATTTAATCATCTTTTCCAAAACTCCACACGTTGATCCTTCCAGCATGGACGAGTGGTGTTGAGAGGATGCAGGGTAAGAACAAACATCTACGAATTTTTCACATTTCCTTTTATTTTCACATACTTATCCAACTATTGTGTGTATTGTCGAAACCGAGCCATTTTACAAGCGAGCGACTACCACGCTTCTTCAACACTTTCTCAACGAGATAAATATCGGGATATTTTACACGGAGTAGTTCATGTTGATAGAAACCACCGGCGATGGGTTCATCCTGATAATCCTTCAAATTATATGTTATAGGGAGGGTTTTTCTCACACGATCAATCGTAAATATTTCCGTTGTCCAATTTGGTGTATAGCCCTTCTCAAATACATTCTTGAATTTACTAATACGAACTTTATCATTAACTTTGAATTTCTGTTTTCTCCCCCCCAACATGCTCACATCAGTTTTGTTGAAAACATTAAGCATTATTTCTTTTTCATTTGTAGCATTAACATTTTTCGGTTTCATTTTAATGGTGCGATGGGTGGTATTATTATATTCATTAATTAACTTATCAATGATGTCGAGCCATTTCCAGCTTCCACGAAAACTAAACTGAATCCACATTTTGTTCTTAAGTGTACGGTTGAAACGTTCACAAATTGATGCTTTCAAGTTGCTATACGTAGAATACATGTGGATGTTGAACTTTTCAAGCATTGTCTTAAAATTAGAGTTATAAAATTCTTTTCCACGATCGACGTGCAGGTTTTTCGGCATACGTCCTTCGTCGAGTATAGACTTCATTGCAGCGGTGACATCTTTTCCACTCTTGCTCTTCAAGGGTTTGGCCCAGGCGAACTTGGAGAATATATCGATGACGGTGAGAAGAAATTTGTGATTAGAGTTTTGATGTGCATACGATGACATATCTACGAGATCGGCTTGCCACGTCTCATCCAGACCGCGTATATCCACATGGCGACGAGGATAGTTTCGACGAGCAGGCATATGCAACTCCTCCACCACAGCACGCTTCTTTTCACTCATAACTATTTCTCCTTTACTCCCCAGTACACTGTTCACAGGGGGAATTCAAGCTCATTTGCGTTTTTCATAGCTTCCAATATCTTGTAAAAGTCTGATGTCAGTCCTAAGATCCCCGATTGCAGTTTTCGCATTCTCTAATTCCATACGAAGATTTATGAGATTAGCTCTGAGACGGCTTTCGAGAGCAATGACATACGATTGATACTTTTCATTCATCGAATGGTTTATACTTTGAGCGAGAGAATTGACGCGGAGCGTTAATACATCGAGGGTTACAGCATCCCCCGGTTCCTTTGCATCACCAACGTTGCATAATCTTTTACAATCCAAATTATAATGACCGTCTGCTGTAGTCTTAAATCCAACACCTGGTTTACCTGGGGGCCCCGCACCACCACCACCACCACCACCACTTGTATTCAACTGTCGTCCAAACACATCAACGCTCATGTTGAGAATGCATGAAATCTGGAGGTGCTTTGATTAATAAATTATTTCAGCTTCACGCAATTCTTCGATAATTGAAATTATCTCGTTGGAATGGGAGGAGTTTCCGGCGGCTTGTGATGCTAGCAGTAGACGAAGTCGATCCACCAGCTCATTTGGATCATCCCAGTAAACATAGTCAAACGAGGTATTTTTTCGTACCACCTTAAACTTTGGCATACCTTCGCCCTTATGCGCACTCCCATGTTCCCCAATTATTTGTGCAATGTAATTTTGGAATTTATAACTTTTACTCTGTCGTATTGCACCATTGTGTTTATAATTTTTTCTATGCGCATTCGTGGCAATTATTATTTTCATATAATCCGCCAAATCGTTTGGTGACAAATATTTCAACTTGGGCACTTTTTTAAACAACAACTCTACCAATCCAATGGTTTTCGGATACTTTTGATCCCCAATCTGAATAAGATTAGTTTGGAAATCAATCGTCGAATCACCAATCATTAATTTGTCCCCAGCAAGGTTTCGTACCCCATATAAGACATCCAAGGTTGTTTTTTCATGTTTACGCAGCAGTCCAATGTATTCACGTATTAATTCATCGGCGTCTTCAGTCGATATATCCTCGTCGTCAGTAGACATTCCATCATCGTCAACATCATTTTGACCTATAATCGTCTCATCAAAAGAAGCGTCGTTTTGCATTTCTTCAGTATTTCGATGCTCCTCCTCCTCCTCCTCCTTCTTAATATTCACTTTTTCATCCTTAATTTCCATCTTTGGATTCTTTTTATATGAAACCAGCTCCTGCAAAGGTCCGACGATCGGTTTAAACACATCTTGCATTTTCTGTTGTGTAGTATCTCGACCACTTTTCAACATTCGATGTTTTTGCCTGATTGCATCACTTGCCTTGGCAAGTTGACGTAATACATCCTTCTCCCTCAAAAGTTCTTTACTCTTCATGTTGACGTAAGCAAGTCAAACCTCAGACTGTCTCTCATACGACAATGAGCTATCATTTATCTTCAACAGATAGAAAAGAATCAAATCCTCTTCTATATCTGCCGGCATTAATTTCACTATCCTTGTCAATAGTAATAAATCCATACTTGTCAGATTTCCAACATTTTACACACATATTTTTGAAGCATGCATAACTCATATCAGTATTCACATGATCATTATACGCGTGTTTAAGGTTCATATCATCCTGTTTAAATAGCACCACAAAATTTGCATTATCTCTTACGAGATGTTTGGGGATACGAGTGTACGTCTGACAAAGATAAAAACTGTCAACAATCTCATGTCGTCCCATGGAAAAATAGGCTCTCACATTATCCTGTTTCTCACATGCTATATCGTCGAAGATGAAAATGGAATTTGGTTGGGCATCACTTGGTGCTACAACTTGTTCATGCGCATTAAATGGGTAAAATTCAACTCCTTTCACCGGTTGAAGTAATTTTTCGAGCAGTCTGTATTTCGGCTGCATCAACGATTTGGAATAGAGATAAATGTTCTCAAATTTCAATCCATTTGGATGTATTAGCAGGGTGAGTAATGCATTAGTTTTTCCACAATTTGATGGACCACAAAACACGGCACGAATGCTGTCAGGTAGTATATTACCATGACGTTTTTGCTTCTTTACCCCACCGTCCTCCGCAAATTCATCGAAATTTATTATGGGCAGTTGGCCGCCCGAAACTTGTTTCTTCGACACCATCTCGCATACGACTGATTGGAAAAATTATATAAATGCTGCTTTATAATGTGTATAATGATCAGTCTCATTTTGACCTCTGTGCGGTGATGATTGTGCATGATAAGCCTGGTAAAGGTTTAGTCAACAGTATAATCAACAATCTCCCCGTAGAACTTCATATACCTGGCTATCAATATTGTGGACCTGGCACAAAGTTGACCAAGCGTCTTGCTCGTGGTGATCCTGGTATAAATCCATTGGATGCTGCATGTAAAGTGCATGATATTGCATATTCGAAACATCGCAATAATTTAGAAGCAAGACATTTGGCTGATAAAGTGTTGGCTGAACAAGCCTGGCAACGTGTAACCTCGAAAGACGCTAGTTTTGGTGAGAGGGCAAGTGCTTGGACTGTGACAAACATAATGAAGGCAAAAAGAAAATTTGGTTTGGGTATGAAGTGGAAAGCAGTGAAAAAGCCGCAGAAGAGTATTTGTTTGAAAAGGGTGATTAGTGCGGCGAGGAAAGCCATGATTCGTAATGATGACCCGCGTAAAGTCGTCATGTCGGCATTGAAAGGTGCACGAGCGAGTGTAAAGGATGTCAAAGTACGCACGCCGCGGGTTCTACCTGTCCCCCGAAAAATTGGTGGTTTATTGCCCTTTCTCATACCCATCTTCGCAGGCCTCAGCGCTGCTGGAGCCTTGTCAGGTGGAGCTGCTGCAATAGCTAAGGCTGTAAATGCTGCTCAAGCGGCGAAAAAGGAATTGGATGAAAATAAGCGACATAACCATACAATTGAGGCCATTGCTTTGGGTAAAGGTTTACACTTGAAACCCTACAAGCAGGGTCTGGGTCTTCATATCGGGCCAAAAAATGTATAACGCTACCACACCAACCTCTCACCGACGCTCATTTGCTGAAATTTGCTAAAATCATGAAAATTCCACATTTTCGGGGGGTTTTCATGCGCGATACTTTACCTGCAAGCGGAGCCCTCAAGCATGAGTCAGCAATTCTGAATTTGGATGAAAATGTGGGTCCTGGAACACATTGGGTTGCATATAAAAAGACTGGAGGAAAAATCATCTACTTTGACAGTTTCGGCAATCTTCCACCACCATCTGAACTCACAAAGTATTTCGGTGTTGGTAGCGTGAATTATAATTATAAAAGATATCAGGACTATGACACAATTGAATGTGGACACTTGTGTCTCAAGTTTCTCTGTGGACAGTTAAATCGTCGAGACAAATACATGCTATATAAACGTGGATAGTAGAGCTGCGAGATTAGTTGACAATTTATCAGCATCATGGGTGATAGTCTCACGTTGACCATCTCTGGATCATCCTCCATTCTTGAGGCGCAATACTTTCCACCCATCGAGCTATCCCCGCATAAGGATTATACTATTGGACTCGTTGAGCTACTTACATTCAACTCCATTCCCAATATCGACGATGGATGCAACAAATTTTATGCTGGAATTCATGTGGTACACATACCAACGGGTAGTTATGAAATAGAGGACATTGAAAAGTATTTACAAGCAGAATTAACGCCTAAAAACGTAAAAATTCAGCTTAAACCGAACAATAATACATTGCGCAGTGAAATCAAGTGTAACCAACCCATCACGTTCTCACCTTATAATACGATTGGACCACTGTTGGGCTTTGCCCCAGGCAAGTTGGAAGCCAATAAAATACATGAATCCGATCTGCCGGTATCCATTCTTAAAGTGAACGCCTTACGTGTCGAGTGTAACATAACCACCGGTGCATATATTAACGGACAAAAAGCTCACACAATTCATGAATTTTTTCCATCCGTGCCACCTGGTTATAAAATCATCGAAGTACCATCCAACGTTATTTATCTGCCAATCACAACCCGGACAATTGATAACATCCAGCTTCGTATTGTGGATCAGAACGGAGATTTGGTAAATTTCCGCGGAGAAGATATCACCATACGGCTTCATATAAAATCTCAATGGGCATAGTCTACAATAGAATACCAAATATTAATAAGCAATCATGGGATCGCGAAACCAGTCGCCGATCAACGCTCAAAGCGCTAACACCTCAAAACCTGCTACTCTTGAAGAATTTGGGTCTCAAAGTTCGTGGAGTACGCGTGTGAGGAATTATTTATTTTGTGCGTTGTGCATCTGCTGCGTGCAATGGAGGAGGAAATCGTAAATATTCAAACACCCATTATCTTCGATGAATCCATCATACATTATGAGGTTCATGCACATCAACCATATGCATCGTCAACCTACAACAACAGTGACGAAATACGTATTTCAATCCAGCATCAAGATTTATCAATCCTACCGAGCAAAAGTTCCCTCCACATTTGTGGAAAACTGACAAAGAACGATGGTACGCCGACAACTGCAACACGTCTCGTCAACAATGCTATATGTCATTTATTCGAAGAAGTGCGTTATGAACTTAATGCGATAGAAATCGATCGGAACAAGAATATGGGTATTACAAGCCTTATCAAGGGATTTACTTCTCTCACACCGGCCAAGAGCTCAATGCTTGAAAATACGGGTTGGCTCGATGTTGAAGAATCAAAACAAATCGTGGATGCAGCGGGTAACTTTGATGTATGCATACCGCTGAGTATGCTCTTGGGCTTCGCCGAAGATTATCGAAAAATTGTGGTGAATGCAAAGCACGAATTAATTTTGACCAGATCGCGCTCTGATGACAATGCTATAAGGCAAACAGCTGCCGAAGATTATAAGCTCAAATTGCAGAAAATCGAATGGCTTGTACCGTATGTCACCGTGGCGAATCAACGAAAAATTCAACTTTTGAAGTTTATCGCCAAAGACACACCAATTTCCATGAGTTTCCGTACGTGGGAATTGTATGAATACCCGTTGCTACCTGCCACCTCTAAACATGTGTGGTCCATCAAGACTTCATCACAGCTGGAAAAACCACGATATGTGATTCTTGCATTTCAAACGGGGCGAAAAAATAATAAGGCGAAGAATGCGAGTCGTTTCGATCATTGTGATGTTACCGATGTGAAGCTCTACTTAAATTCTCAATGTTATCCATACGGTAACATGAATTTGAATATACAACAAAATCAGTATGCACTGCTCTACGACATGTATACAAATTTCCAATCCATGTATTACAATAAGGAGACTGAGCCATGGTTGAACAAAACAGCATTTTTGGAATATGCACCTCTTGTTGTAATTGATTGCTCAAAGCAAAATGATTCCCTCAAATCTGGCCCCGTGGATGTGCGTCTTGAATTTGAAACAAAGTTGAATATTCCTGCACAAACATGCGCATACTGCCTCATTTTACACGATCGTATTGTAGAGTATAACCCCATTAGTGGTGGGGTGAAAAAATTGGTATAAAATCAGGGTAGCAATGATTCCGCTGGACATTAGTCACCATGGAGTTCATCGTTGATCTTCAAGGTTTCAAGGGGCCTATCAATGAATTCATCCTCAAAGAAATATCGATCGTTCAAGCTGATGACAAAAATGAGGAGCCTCTAACGCTTATCTTTGAATCACCATACGCCTGGGACACTCTACCAGCAAAATACAAAACGACAAACAAATGGTTGGAACGCAATTTTCACGGTCTGCAGTGGGATTATGGTAGTATACCATACGATGCAGCAAAAGTGATACTTCAAACTATCTTACA
>JABSMR010001325.1:0-12132 GCA_018902295.1 Dusona sp. PSUC_FEM 10030013 | reverse complement strand
ATGTTTGTTCTATTTTTCATTAAAGCGAACAGTCGGAATTGTGGCTACCGCAAATAGCATTTTGTATTAAACTGTTTTCCAAAAACTACAACAAAGGCTCATGTGACTTTTTTTCTGTAATGCAATTTTCCAATTCCATTAACAACAATATGTCTCTTTAAATAAAAAAAAAGTTGTCTCAATAGAAAAATTATTGACCCTCCTTTTGGCACCTTTAGATGTATGTAAAACCTTAAATAAGACGTGGACAAATCTTTGACTCCCTGAGTTCTGTTGGCTCTAGTTACACATACCAAAAAGTACAGTACACGGGCAGAATTGTTAAATAAATTATACGCTGAAATTCACAATAGGAATCTTCGTGAAACACTGGGATGTGAGGATCATTTAGCAAACATTTAATTTATTACTAATTGTAAAGTAAATTTGGCTCAGAAAATATAGAAATTTAAACTCAATATGTAATTTTTATACAGATTTTAGTTTTCGATTACACTAATGAATTAATGATGAATCGTAATTTATTTATTGTTGCCAGTTAGGGATGAATTACACATATTTGCATGGCAATAATTTTGTCCCAAAAAAATTCAGCAATTTGCAGTTGGCAAAAAATTTGAAAAAAAATTAGTCATTTTGAAAACGCTACGAACATTGATAGGCAATAATAAAATTATCGAAAAATTATTAATAAATTGTTTTAAAAAAATTCCAACAACTAACCACATGATTTTATTTTCGTTTTAGGAAATGAATTTGTTGATTTTCTGTATTGCTTTTGAATTTTTTCAAAATTATTTCTTTATTTTTCGAATTTCTTCCTGATTGTACTTCAATTTTTTGATTGTTGTTCGTTTAATGCCTTAGAAATATCGTCTATATGATATTCAATATATATACAAAAAGATGTCGAAAATTCGTGGTTTTTTATGAATTTTTAAAAAGTTTTTGGAACAGTTCTAAAATAAAGGGAATATTTTTTAAAAAATTATATGCATTGAGAAAAATCACAAAACTCATTTTAAGCAACGATAAAATAATTATCTGATTATTTGTCGGAAAATATTTTGTTTAAACAATGTGTTAATGCATTATTTATATTATTATTTTAATGAAAATCAATATTTGTAAGCTTTTAAAGACAGCTGAATTTTTTCAAATTTTTGACCACTTGCAAAGTGTCGGAATTCAGCTGAAATAACACTTTTGGCAGAGAAACATGTGTCATTCATCCTTAACCGGTGTCTACACATATTGTAAAAAAAGTAAATACGGAGTTTTCTGTTGGGAAGTTTGCGATTTATGTGCTTTGCGATTCTAAAGTTTGCGCAATTGAAAGACAACGAAAAATCTTACTTATCGATGTTCCAATATTTAAACTAGTCAACATCATTTTTGTAGCTTATTTTGTCGATTAATTTCCAATAGAGAACTAAAAAGGGTGACGAATTTAATAGCTGAATTGTGCATTTGACAATAAAAAAAAAACATTGCATTTCAACGATTCACACTTCAGAATTATTCTTTGCAATGTTTTTGACACGACTTTTGGGCCACCTTATATGCAAGCATATAATCCAAAGGCGAGCGGAACGAGAAGCTCTGTAGAAACGGGGCGACCTGGTGCATATCCGGAGGAATCTTGTTACATACACCGTCCCGTGCGCCGCCTGCATTCACTCGTTCGAAAGCCAGGCGCGACATGTTTTTCTCTCCATTCTATCCTGCACGCATCTTTCGTTCTGTATATGCATAAACTCACAACCTATGCTTCAATACTGCCAGAGGAAAAAGTTGGTACGTTGAGGCATCAAAAGTTTTCTCCATGCCCTGATGTATGTGTGAACAAATGAAAGAATCCGCAATACATTGAATGAAAGCAAACAAAAAAAAGAAAAGACATTTGTCCCTCGATAAATGCACCCGCATTCAACCACGCTATCTACGTAACTTCACACATCGTGCAATTCCCTTTTTCTTAGCGTTCCGTTGTGTGATCTATTCTGCATAGATTCTTCACATAGAAAAATCACACATCTTGGGCCTCGAACGTTATTCGTTATTTTTCTTTCGTGTTTAAATATTTTCTGTGTTAAATATAAATTTAATAGATACCTAGAGACAACGTCAAGTTCTTCGATTACTATTGAAATAAATTGAAATTTCGATGAGAATAAAATCTAGTGTAGAATTTAAAAAAAAAACCAGGACTGTCGAGATTTTAAGAAATATTTTTAAATAAATTATAAGGAAAATTATGGAACGAAGGGGGCCCACACGAAATGCATGAAACTATGTTTCGAATAACTTTTGAAAATAAATAATAAAAATAACGGTAATCACAATCTCTGTTGTAAAATCAGAGCAAATCACGGAGAAAGCATTTATATACAGGCAAATTACATTCAACATTAATGTACCCATGAAATTCGAGACTCTCGCCAGGAAAGCCGTGATTATCACGTGGTATACGTTTTCACCAGGAAGAGGCCGAGAGCCACCCGTAGATTGATACGCATAGCACGCATGTATACGGAGCTGCGCGAAGATTTTGTTCCGAAGAATCTCGTCTGGAAGGAAAAATCCTTACAAGTTTCACGCTCGGATATCGCGAACATCCGGATCTCCGGTTACATCGGCTCGCAACTTTTTACCGATCCTAAATATCAAGTGCGCCACAGTGTTCTTTTGCTTGAATGAGCAGGTTACAACGTATAGTAAAGCGAGACACGAGATCGATTGGAACATGCGAAAAAAAAGTTAGTTCACAATGACTTTTTAACAAGGTAAATTTGACTGAATGATGAACAAGAAGAATGAGAGTTAGGCTCCCATTTTGAACCTGTACTGAATTATCGACGATATCAAACAAACAAATTTGAATTTCTCTTTGAGGCATACATTTTTCCTTAAGTACGATTTACTTGAAAGTTTGCATGCATAGGTTTTTCGAGTTGCTCATTACGAATCTGAACTAAAAATTCGAAAACAAGCGAAAGTTTTGAGTAAATCGAATTGTCAGTTTGGATCTAGTACAGAAATGATTGTATCTTTATTGTTTTTTTTTTGACAAAACCACAGAAGGGAAAATTTTGCATAAATTCTGTACAATTCTTTGGAGTGTATTAAAGTTGTAAAAAAATTGCCATCGTGACTTTTCATAGTAAATTAATAGGATATGAGTTTTTTCAAGAAAATGTACGAATTTTGACTATTCCTTTATGAATGGAATTTATGAAATTAGTAAAAATTTGTTGTGGAAAAAGTAGTTTAATAATCCAAAAACCGCAACAAAAAAGGTGGGTATGTCTCACCATACTTCGAAGGGTTAAGTGAATGAAAATAATTTTTCAAGTTAAAAACCTTCAGCCCCATTTAAATACATATTGTTTTAAATTGTCTTAACGTTCTTTTAATTTATTCAAACGGCCGCTGAAAATCACGCTTTATTCATTTTATTGTCAGAAAACAGTTCATGTAAAAACAAAGTTTCATTAGAATGGAAAATAACGTAATTTAACATTAAAAAAAATAAAATGATTTTTATTACGCAAAGTATATCGAACGGTCGACTATGTACATTAATTTTTCATGAATCCGAAGTTTGCAACGTTGGAGTCCAACGAAATGTACGAGAAAAAGAAAAAAAATTGGTTTTCTATTTGCTTCCATGCATCTCAGTGGCAAAAAAAGTCTAAAACTTTTGAAAATATATGTTTTCTTCGTATACACCGAACGAATAAATAAAATAAATTAAGCATAACAAATTTTCGGTTAGATAACAATAATTAGCAAAGTTTTTTCTCTCAGTTGTTTACATAACCAATCTGGATGAACTCTTCGTGAAACAAAACAATACAGTTAATTTTAGACGACCGAAAGCTCTGTATGTAAAGTCATACATCAGGAGGATATGTGAATATGTATTTGTTATACTTACTGGGTTTGTTGAAGCGTATACACGTAGCTCCAAAGACTTGGAGTACGGAAAATTTCTCGTGGGACCCGAAACCCATTGTACGTGTGTTAGATTAGCCAGAGAGTTCGGGGTTGGCGGTGTTGTTGGCGTTACGGCTTCCCCCGCGCATCTGTTATATTTCGTAGCGTGTGTATGAGGCCATTAATATCCGAAAGCCGCGACACGGGGCCCCGAAAATGGTTACTGGACGGTAAAAGCATATCCAACGCTTACGTATATAATCACTATATGTATATGTGATCCATAAACACAAAAGCGTGAACGCTGCTGCGCGACTTCCAACTCTGTAATTTCATGAGGCAAGTTTCGATAACGAAACGACTGTTACCCAGTATTTCCACTCTGCATGTACTGAATCCACATTGCACTCGCATATATAATAATACGTATTATAATTCATTTATTCGAGACAATTATGTATTTTGGATGTACATTTTCTTGCTGTAAAATAATTGCCTTCATTTCGAAGTAAGAATAAAATATTTACTGAGAAATACTATTTCTTGTGAACGAAGAGGGAAAAATACGTTGTGAAATTACTGAAGGATCTTCAATGACTGCAGCGTAGTTTTTTCGAATTTCTATTGACCCGAATATGCTCGATTTATTATTTTTCTATAGGTTTATTGAAATATATTGTTCAATTTTCAATGAAACTGGTCCAGAAATATTTCGTTGATGTCTGGAAAACGATAAATATAAAAATTTGATGATGTTGAAAGTCAGAAAGGTTGGCAAACAGATTCTAAGTTCCAGATATCGGTTCACGACAGGTTCACTCTTGAATATTCTGTCAGGTCTTAAATTTAAAAGGCTAATTACCGAACTACCTTAAGCTCTCGTGGTGAACAGAAAATTCATAGTCATCCCGAACTACCATAATAAGCTGAACTTAACCTGGGACTTTTTTTTGTAACGCTTACGTATTAAATATAGAACACACTTGCGAAAAGCACGAAAACACTGGATGCAGATATTTTGGAAAGTGCATTATCGTCGGTAACAACTGCACATAACGATCCATATGTACGAGTTACTGCTTTTGTACATATATATTTATACCCTAGGGCAGAAGGCACGGAGACACTCTGTTACATATGTCCCGTACATGTAAATATACACATACATAAAGCTAAAAAGCATTTGTACTGGCGCGCATAATGTCTGGTACACGGACCTTCCATTTTCGCCCTCTGTTTGCGCCATTATACGTACATAATTGCAATGTAAGCTGCATTGAAACGGACTCCTTTTTTCATACGAATATTCTCAATCATTCAAAGTCTTTCTGTATAAAAAAAATACGCTACGGATGTTTTACACATATCTTTTCACAGGTAAACATTTTTATTTCATTTGAATTTCGGTACTTTTAGCAGTTTATTTCTTGACTTTTTTTTAATGGCCAATTGAGAATGGATTTTTTTTTAAGCATTTCCGAAAAAGGAAGAAAACTTCGCATGTTTTTATGCTTTGATGCGATAAATATACGTTGAAAATTCGAAACCGCTGAATTATACTTTTTCAACGACAAAAATTCGGATAAATATAATATTTTGTTGAGAATTTGGTTTCCTGGCTTTGGAATTTTCATTTCTGTCATTATTCGCACCATATGGCATCAAAATTGCGTAAGCTGCAACATTTTTTTATACGCCAGACAATACCTTACGGTATAAACCATACAAAACGTATACACAATACGAAGAAAGTCAGCATTTACTACCTATACTTCTCTAGCTCCGAAGCAGTTATTCTCTGATGTAGAAACTTCCGTTTCTTTGCTGCTGAGAAGCGCCTGTAGTATACCCCAGAGGGAATGTACAGAGAGAACCCTAGGATCGTAATTTCCTGGCTTGTCCCTCGATTTAGTTACGGTGCAACGAAATCCAACGTCAGCTGCAGTAATAGCGCAGCACGCTCGCGCGTGCGCACAACCGTAATACATATATCGTACTTTAGAAAACAAAGGCGAGCTTTATAAGAAAAATAATGCATCAAAGGACGTCTCACCTTCGTGACTTGGAGTAATTAAAAGGAAATTTGAAAGGACTTCTTTCTCATTTCTTCACGCAGTAAATTCGAGCAACAAGCAATATTCAAAGTTTTATCATTTCTCTTGTCCGGGAGACGTTGATTTACAAACGTGTAACGCGTCACGTACACAGAGCATTATATTTTTTAAATTGTCATGAAAATCATAGAAACGAAGTTATTCTTGTTTGATTATTTACTTATTTTATCACTGATCAAAAAGGTTGATTATCATAAAACAAAGATTCATGTTTTAATTCTTGTACCGTTTATTTTGTTACACTTATCGAAGAATTTTTCGTTCCAACGTATTTTTAGGGAAAATTCCAGTCTGTGTTAGAAAATTCTGACCGAGCGTCACACAATTATTTCCAATTAGTAGTAAATATAGTTTCCGCGTTTGTTCTCACGTTCCCATGCATAATGTAAATATTTTTGCCGTTAATTTAGCGTCAAGTTTACCTTACACTTATTTCCGGGCAATATTTCTAGGTTATAGGCTCGTGAGCGATTGTTTGCTGTATAATTACGGTATATATTTGAAGGATTGACGTTGACTCACCAACGATTCACTTATTTCCTCGATTCACCCCCGTTCGATACCACTCGATCGCTGTCGGCGCATCGTTTGAATAGCGAAATTCGTAGCTATCGCGTCACGAAGTACGCAAAGCGATGGTTCCACACATATTCATTGGTTGAACATACACTACGTGTATATTAAGAGCTTAACGTCGAATTGAAATTAGTTGCAACGTGATAAATAATTTCTGACGTTTTGGCATATTGTGGGCAGTATGTAACAGTTCGCAATGTTAGCCCTGTCATTTGTTACCTAGAGGAAATGTCATTTCCATAATGTAAACGGTAAAAGCAATATTGAATTTTATTCGCTCGGAATATTTTTCTGGTAAATCAACGTGAAAGGTGATCGGAAATTTAGGATTGACTTCGTGACGATGGAAGTGAATTGATTTCGATTAATTTTCACTTCAATATTATTTTACCAATGTGTTTCATCCTCAAAAATATAAAGTTTGTGTTGAGTAGACGTCAAAATGACATAAGAGTATTTATGACACATCGAATATAAGCATTTTATATTAATATATAACTAGAATTCAGCTTTAGAAATAATTGATACAGCTCTGTCGAATGAGAGCTCTCGACGAGCGTCGAACCAATTTTTATCGGTGGCACATCGCATTATATTCATTATATTACATTTGGAGCCTTGTCGAGGACAATTGAATGCGATACCTCACCTCAATTTTGTATTGATTTTCGTACTTGTCGCCCATTGCAGTTCCGTATTGAACAGAAAAAGAGAAAAAGATGCCAATATCAAAAACCATCCTGCCGTGCACTATATATATATATAGAGCTGTGTGTTCCGAAGGTTCTCTGGACGTGCTTGTCCATGATTCTGTACGAAGGCTGAATTGCGCAATGAAGCATCTGTACAAGTACTAAAAGTCTGACACATCGCAGGCAAACGAGAAGATTAAAAAAGTCTAAGATATCATGTTTCTATATATATATTGCTCATATCCGAGACTTATAATTGGCTTTATAATTACCAGATTATTATCAATCTTACTCAAATTTTCCTAAAGATCCTAATATTTTTATGAAAATTCAAAGCTGCAGTCTTTCGATTAATGAAAGAAAAGATACGAAGAGATTGCCGAGAATTGTGCATGAAAAAGACCTCAGTCATGTTGATTTACGACCAACGGTTCATACGACATTAAATAATTAGCGACAGCGATTGGCTCGAGCGTCATAGGATCTTTTTCCGTACCTCTGATTGATTATCGCCAATTACTTTGTATCTCATGAATGTTGCATCGCAGAAAGGAATGCGTAAATATTATTCCCATTGAAATTTCGGGATCCAACTATTCCCAACAACGTCGATTTCACAAACACTGTGTATACAGGTTCGTAGAGCAATCGTACATATTAACACACCTAATATACTTGCTAACGCGAAGGTCGCGCGGATGCGATTCTCGCAGCTGCGACCGAAAACGATCTCTCGTCAAGCTAGCCAGAGCGTTTTAAATACGCGCGTCTACGTAATGCTCACAGTCACAGCACGAGCGCATTACGTTTGCACTGAGAATCGCAAGGGCATACACAAGCTCGTACAGTTACAACGATAACTACATTCGGTGCTCTCAATTTTGCGGTCCGAATACAGCGACACCACGAGCGTTATAGTTATTGTGCTTCGGATCTCACCATACATGTCATATGTAAATAGCGAAATGCATGTATTCACATTTATATTCTACGCCACATACTTACCCAAAGTATACAATTACAGCGTCTACTTATATAGACTGTCGAGTGGACACAAGGGGAAAAAATATGTTGATGTTTGCATCGTTACGACGCAACGATATGTCTTTTTTCTTTTTACAGATTTGTGAGCAACAAAAATTTGTGAAACACAAATTCACACAAATAATAATTAAAATTTCGTTACGTTCCAACGATGCAAATTCTTGTTTTTTTTTTTTCATCCGATTCAACGACCGGACAAATTGGACTATATAAAAAATGATGAAGATCGCACTATAAAATAAATTATGACAATGATTATTATTCAACGTTTCGTCGAGATCGTTTTCAGGGACATGGCGTTCCCTCGCTCTTTTTGCTCACTCACCTACCAATTTCTCGTTATTACCTTGGGATAAACTTTGCATCTGAGAGATACCGGAGTACATAATCAACGAAATAGTATCCTAGTCTTTGTACAGTGCATTATAATACATCGTGCTTGTCCTATACATTGTGCCTTCGTACCGAGATAACCAATCTCTCACCGCGAGTGCCTCCTGCTCCGCGTTCCTCTTGGAAGTAAAGTTTGCCTTTACGTGCATCTAAATATATATATATATGCCTTTTTTTTAACTGGTGCGACGAATTGATGAAAATTGCGGTGCATTAATTTCATTCTTAATTGGCCTCTCGGTCATCCACTGTAACAATCGCTGTTCGAGATCCTACATAAAATGCTTTCTGCCTTGATATATGTGGTAATTTGTAATACAAATTAAAACGACAATTGGACTCTACATTATTGCAAATAAAATTCATGTGCTTATCGCTGTTGTACATTTTTGTACAAAAAAAAAGCTTTAAGACATCCCGACCATATTTGAATGGCTCGTATATTTCAAGAAGCCACATGAAAAAACTTTGGCGATATATAAATCACTTATTCACTGGAAAATTATATTTTTTGTTTTTAATATATCACCAGCGAGTCATCCACCTCTCCGCAAATGCGCATGCCCAAGTCATTGTATACATTCTTCACGATATTTTCTAGCATACTCAATGAACACATGCGGTCCATCAGACCTCCCAGCTTCTCGGGGAAACTTCATCCACCATGTCCGAGAAACTCTTCTCTCTCTCTCTCTCTCTCTCTCTCTCCCTCTCTCTCTCTCTCTTTTTATCCGCCGCTAACTTGACACGACAGACTCCCACGTCGACGTCTTTGCCCGCTTGGTCTTTATCGCAACTTTTTCTCTCGGTATCTCTCATCCTCGTCGCCGTCATGAACGAACACGGTTCGTAGCCGCGGTTGAAGTAATTCACCATTAATCGACTCCACACGCCAAGCCTTACGAGCAATAACACGAATCAGATATCCTACAAATTTGCAGGCTCTAATTTATGGCACTGAAATTTGCATAATTGTAATGAAACGAAATCTCTTTTTTTTTGTACTGTCCAAATTAATTTTCACTTTCGGGCTCTGAAAAATCGTTATTGTTCAAATTACAAACAATTTTTTTACTGATTTCGTTCGTTAGTTCCTAAAATACACTCGCAAGAAAAATTGACAAATTTTCGTAGCTCAATTCTGCATCAAAATTCCGTGTAATAAAAAACACAACCGGTGCATTTCAACAACCGAAACTTTAACATCATTTTAATTTATGATTGTTTGGGTTTGTAAAGCACGGAGCCGAAGAGAGTTCATTGAACGGACTATAATTAAATGAAGAAAAAATTGAAGTAATTTAATAGATGGCCTGTGGCTTTATGATGTAAATGAATCTGACGGGGAGGTCTCGGAAGCGAAATCAATGAATTTATAAGATTAATTGAGTCTGAAGTATTAATAATTATTTTGCCGCATCCTCCCACCTTTCGTCGCGTCTAAAGTCGTAGGAAAATCGAGTAATGAGATGCAACAAGATACATTAACATGTATAACATAAATAACAATATAATATACGTACATATTTGCTTGGGAGTCTTTCGTACGCGAGATGCAGCGGTGCGCCAGTATATTATGGTAACGAAGCCCAACGGCCACGACAGCTTAATTATACGCGTAACTCAGCCCCGTATGGGCTACACTTATTCTATATACATCGGTATAAAAATAACAAAATCGATCTTTAATGCGGCCCATATGTACTTCTTGTGTCTGACGAGGCGTCTGCGCCTCTAGTCAACCCCGGAGAGGTTATGCTCTTGGCTCAAACAAGATTCGTCTAAAAAAAGATCGACGAAACATCCATTTAGTAATCAGAATGTTTCTACGACCACTGTTCAAATAGTTTCAATAAAAAGACTTACTTTGTTACGACGACACGTTATAAAAGGGACCTTTAGTCTAGACTATAGGTCAATCTCCAATCTCGCAATCTCTTTTTTATCTCTTATTCGTTATCCATGATTTCCTATCGGTTATATATTTCATTTACATACTGAGATCGAATAAAATGAGCTATTCGTTCCTTCGAGAGATATTCAATATTTCAAGTTACTCTTTTAATTCGCAAACCAATAAATGCATCAATAGTCTGTCCTCGATGTAGTTACTTGGGTTCAGGAGATAATCTCGGCTAATCACGTGGCCGGGAGTGAATTCTCGGTGTAGAGAGAGGGACAGAGAGAGAGGGCGACATGCGGAGAAGAGAAAACTTTGCCTCCTCTCGTCTCGAAACAAGATTCGCTAGGATATCGTCGGTGATAACAGCCACCAGGCGTTTCTGGTTATACCGCTGATGCCCGAACGTTTGCCAAACTTCGTCACGTCAATTTATCTTCACATTTTGCTGTAGATATACATATACGTATGACAGAGATGTAGGCGAATGTATTAGATGCACGTATATGTATATTCAATACGTACCAAGTTTTCTCGCGTAAGAACCCCAGTAACAAACTTCCTGCTTCATCGTATCCGCAAGACGTACCTGAGGGAAATGAAAACTCTCTCCAATACGGTCCCACTCTACTAACACAGACTCATCGCTGATGAACACGTATTTTCATGCTCACTGCTCGGCAGGATGTTGGTTCCTATGGATGGAAAAAAAATATTTATGGACAAGAGCGCTTGTCCAGCAGCTGAACGGATTATGGAAGTGCGCAGTAGTGTCCGTATTAAGCCACACACGTACACAGAAAAGTTTTGATTCCCCCACTACGACTATCTCTTCTGACTATGGTGAAATTGATAGTACACTCTTGTTCGCACCGTACTTTGAAAAACTTGTCACGCTCCGCCAAACGTGCTTGCAATTCGGTAAACGCAGCATCTATCGCGACATACGGTACGAGATGAAAAAACTATTTTTTTTAGTTCCTGCATTGAGCATTGACCGATACGAAAAAGACGAGGTAAGGCAAATGTACCATATTCCGGGCACTTAAGCAGTCTTCTCCACTTGTAATGTGAATTTTTAATTTTTCTACTAAACGAAGCTGTACAAAAATTATTTCAGCACAATAATACGTCAGTTATCTTAAACGTTACAAAATTTTTAACACATCAAATAATACTTTTTCATATTTTCTTAACGAATTTGGACACCCTGTGAATGTCCGTAATTCCGTACTAAAAATATGCCACTGTCACTAATTCCTTCCTCTTGTGTCCATAATTCCGGCTTACTCTACTCTACAAGGAAAAACGTACAATGTCAGAAACTCAATTATGTGCCAGGTGTTCTCAATTATGGCCCATAAAACGGAGTAACGAAAAATACGCAATATTTCGACCACAATTCAGTCCTGTAGGTGTAAACACAGTTGAAATATTACTAAATATTATATTCAATAAATATAATCAATAAATA